>VUQG01044989.1:4677-14800 GCA_015106755.1 Etia nguti | reverse complement strand
CTTTTTTCCCCCCCCCCCCTCCCCCCCCCCCCCCCCCCCCCCCCCCCCCCAATCTCCTCCCTCTCTTGAGTCACCCAGCCGGCTTGGAACAGGTATGCAGGTCCAGGCAGGAGCTAAATCCAAGCTTGCACCTTAGCAGGGCTGGCTTAGTAGGCTGTGTCAGGTATCAGGGAGTATTTGAATTCAAAGAACCTTTATTGACAAGGCTTCTTCAATACTGACAGTAGAGTTAGATGAAGAAATCCTGTGACATTTTTTGATAGATAGATAGATAGATAGATAGATAGATAGATAGATAGATAGATAGATAGATAGATAGATAGATAGATAGATAGATAGATAGATAGATAGATAGATAGATAGAGCAAAAGTTTTGAGCCACTCCTCATTTCTTTATGCTTGTCAGGAAAATGGAAAATAGGTGCAGCGACTTATTGAAGGATCTTGAAAGTCAATATTTGCCAGATAAACTTTTTTTTTCTTTAAGTAGTTTTCGAGAATACTTATCCAAATAAAGTGTCTAAAGATACAATTTAAAATTGATTCCTTGCTAAATTCTCTGTTATGTGTAGACACAACACTGGTTCATCCCTTGAGTTAGGGATGCCTTTTTATGCTTAAAAGATTCATAGGTCGGTTTTAAGAAGTATAATAAGCAAAAACACAAAAAAAACACTCTGAAAATGGCCAGGTATGAGGACTGGCCTGAAAATGAGAGAAAAAGCAGCCAATGTCCAAGGAAAAACTTTGAAAAACCTTCAGAAAGCACAGAGAACTATTGCGCAAGACTGGCTGGCCCTCCTGGAAGCAAAAGGTAAAGAAATGGGGTGTGGCTCAAAACTTTTGCACTTATTACAGCAGAGGTGAACCGATATAGGAAATATGTTATCTTAAAAATAAGATAAAAACTAGATGTGATAGGAATAGTTAAACCATAAATTTATAATTATTTTATCAGTATATGAGGTAATGAAAGATGCTAATCAGTTTTTATGAAATACTATCATGTAATGCTATAACAGCTTATAAAAGGTTAGTATTAGTATGGATGGTGTGACATAAATCCTGCTGTTATTTAATGCAGTTCGGTGATGATTGTCACAGTCGTGGTTATGCCATTATGAGAGATGTTTCTAATATTTTGTCCATTCCATTTATGTTCATGGCGCTGTACTTGTGTGTATAATATGAGGCAATTCAAAAGCACCACAAGCCCCAAAACCACCGCAAAGTTCACGTCATGTGATCAGTCTGCAGTTCAAACAAACAAGAACTGAATATTAACTGTTGTGAAGGCTGTACTGTTGTGTTGCTAGGAGACCCTAATAGACCATGGCATTTTTCTCTTTGTCTAAGTTTGTCAGAGTCACGTTTTTTTCCTTCAGTGTCTGAGTGGAGAACAGAGTGATATGAGTCAAAATCAGGAGTCAGAAAACTCCAGCAGGTCGCAGTTTGGTGTATCTGACTTCATGTCTTATCACCATGTGTGTCCATATCTGCTGCAGCTTCCAGTGCAGACTTAATCACCATTTTCTAGGAACAACAATAAGAGGAGGTTGCTCTTTGAGTTTGCCCTTCTTTGTCTGTCTCCACATTGCTCTCTGTGAGCTTTCCCAGCATGCTTTTCTCACGCTGTAATGTCACACCGGAGTATAAGGTGACTCCCTGGAGCCAGAGGCTTTGAGGTCATCTTTACACCACTGTGCCGAGAGGAAAGGTGCCCAACACTGTACAGTACACTGTACTGTAGGTGGCTGTGTGTGGGGGGCAGCTGTGTTTCTGTGGAGTTTGAGTAAACGCGGAGTCTAATGTTAACGATACAACACCATTACTATCCGGGGTCTGATGATAAATATTGGTACATATTGGTGCATCTGAGTGTTTAATGACCTGATTATATTATTTTTTTAAGTTGTTCCAAATGATGACAACTACATAATCCCTGTTAATTGGATCTAAATTTAATTTAATGAGCCTGACAAACTGGTGTGTGACTGTGTGTGTTTCTGTTTCATCCAGAGCCTGAAGCCTGACACCTAAAGCCTTGCAAGGAGACTCTGGTAAATTTTAGTACTGGGCGGGCCCTTGTTATGAACTATAAACAGCTCAGGTAGAAGGAAAGTCCCTAAAGAGAGTGCAGCGTTTTCATTTACAGTAAGTATGTGTTCCCGGTCCGTGAGCAATGCAGAGAAATGACAGACCAGCAGCACTGCATACTTTGGGCAGGTGTTGTCGTTTTAACGCTATTATTACCACCTGTCATACATGATGGTAATGATTATTTAGGAAACAATGTGCATAACTTCACAGACAGACGGACACAAAGTCTGAGCAAACAAGGGGCTGATTTATCAAAGCTGGATGCCTTTCGACTGAAAGCCTGCTGTGACCTGCTGCTGCTCAGTCAGTCAAAAAGGAAAGAAAAATAAGAACACCCGAGGCCTTCCATTTAACAACTATTTTTGGGGTTTTTTTTAAATATAGTTTTACATCAGTTAATATGACACTAATATTTTGTTAAATGTCCCTTTGAAAGTTGCACCTAAGCAACAAGCTTCTGGTATACTTGTGGCTCGATATTTGACTTCTCTTCTTGGCAGGAGAGTTTATTTAGATTGGTTGGTTTACTGGCACGTACTAGGCTGTTCAGCTTAGTCCACAAATTTTCAGTAGGGTTGAGGTTGGTGTTCTGAAAAGCCAAAAGCTTAAGGTTAATCTGCTTTATCCAATCCAAAACCAGTTTTGTTGGTACACCCAACTGTGTCCAAGTTTCAGCCACCTACCTTTGATTTGAAATGAAGCTGAAGAATTTAGAGGTAGTCCTTCTTCATTAGTCCATCCACTTTGTGCACTGTAGCAGTAACACTAGCAATAAAACAGCCCCGCAGCGTGATGCTACCACCACCATGCTTGACAGGCATGTGGCCTCTCGTTTGTGGTCAGTCAATTTTAGAGCAATGGCTTTTTTTCCAAACCCATTTCCTGTCACTGAGGGTGACAGATTGGGTCTTCTTCCAGACCGTGGCAAAGTGGTGACACATCTGAATAAACTTGTACTTGGAAATGTTTGAACTGATGATCTTGGAATCATTGCTTGTTTGGAAATGGCTCTTGAACTTTCCCATTCTTCTGAGTATCAGTCAATCCAATGAGTCCAGTTACGCAAATCCTTTTTATGATTGCAAAGAGAAACTACCAGTTGTAGTCAGTCATTTTAAGTTAAAATACACAATAGAGCCTTCAGCACACCTTACTAAAAGACCAAAGTGAGTGTATATATAATTTTGATCCTGTGTGGATTAGAGAAAATCTGAAATAAATTAATACTTGTGCATCCAATTATTGTTTTTTTTAAGTTATTAAAGATGTGTGATATACAATCATTCGACCCTGGAAAAAGAACAGGTCAAAGAATTCATCAAAAGCCCCAAATCACATTAAGATTTAAGTCAATAATGAGTGGATGCAAACTTCTGACCACAACTGCATATCTCAAGAGGTTCTGTTTGTACCAATAACTCTGACTTTAACTCTGCCAAAGTGTCATATGTGGGCTGCAGGATGAAACTGCAGACCAGCAGGTGACTAAGAATGTTACAGGTGTAAACATGCAGCGATGTAATGATGGCTATCTGCCACAAAACAGGCTGACGAGGCAGTTCGACCTACGACTGGATTTAGAGAAATGTACCCTGATGACTGAAGACAGAAAACTTCTGTGGACGTGTTTCAGCAGATGACTTTTGTCGGGGTCATTCAGAGTCATCAGTACAACCTTATGTGGTTCCTCTCCCCAGCTTCCAGCAGTACTAAATATGTTATATGTAACCATGCTTACGTATCGTAATGGAAAGCTGATCCTGCTTATGAGAAACCATCTTGTGACTGGAGTCCAGAGTCCTTAAAAGACTTGTTTCCACTGAGCTCCAGAGGATCATCAGCAGTGGAGCACGGTGTTAACTATCTGTGTTATACTGCCCTCTACTGAGCGAAACTTGAACGTGTTCTTAGCTGAAGTTTAAAATAGTTTGCAAATCTCTTCAAAATGTAACAAAACCTCGAATAATAAACGCAATCCACTGACAAAGGCGACTAAACATGTTTTTACATATCTTTTTTTTTCTTAAATTGATAGCAATAGAGTTTTAAAAAATACAAAAGGAGCTCTTGAAAAGGGTAAAATAATCGATCAATTGTGGAAAATAATAAATAAATAAATTGTTGTTAGCTCCCATCTTGGAATTCTGAGGTTTATTTTTACACTTTCACTGATATTGCTATAAATGAAATCATGTTTTTAACCGAGTCTCACATTTTTGTGCTGCCCTTTTTTCTGTTTTGACGACTCTGTGCATGATTCAGTGCTGTAGATTATTCATAAAATCCACTTCTAAAATAGGACACGTATATCCTGTCGTCAGCAAAACTGGGATCAAACTGTGGTGTAAACACTTTGTTTATGTTGTTGATGTTGCGCGAGCTCTGCGTCATATTTTCGCACAGACTGAAGGGAAAATGAAACTGATGTTAAGTTTCGTTTCCACGCCAAAGCTGATATTGGAGCATAAACACAGAAGCTGCCTACAGATCAACATTCACGAATCAAAAGCTGCTTATTTCACGTCGACGTTTCACCTCAGCGGGTAGAGTTAACCCACAACCGAGCAGCATGGGCAGATCCACAGGTAACACATAATTTATTTCATTAATTATTTTATTATTATTATTATTTTAGGTGAAAAAAATCTATGTGTGCTTTTTAAATTTACTGCAGTGTTTGTTTTGATCACCATGGCTGCTACGTCAGCATTTAAGTAGCAGTGTTAAAGAGTCAGAGGAGGGGAGAAAAAAGCTCTTTGATGAGCTAGATGATGTTTTTCTTTATTTTTCAGTGTTTGTTTTTTTTTATTTTTACTTTTTTCTATTCAAATTACAGTCATGTTGTTTAGTTTAGTTTGTTTTTGTGTTCTTATTTTTTCTTTTTTCTTCTTTTTTTTACTCCCTTTGTGCAGAATGGACTCCTTCTTTATGGTTGGACGTCTTTAATGAGCTGCTGTATGAGGAAAATCAGCTTGACTATGGAGACCAGTGGACTCTCAACTTTAACTACAGCCAGACAGACACAGTCACCAAGGAGGAGAGGAAGAGAGGCTGGAAGGTTTATGCCCACTGTGCCCGTGGAAAGTATGTTTCCTGTATACGGTCAAAATATCTTGTGTTAATTTCAGTCACAGTAACAGTCACTGAGAATATTAATATGTATGCTGCAAAGGAGACATAGATACAAACATTTCCTTGTTATGGTTACGCAGTCTCCACCCATTCCTGTCCACATTAGCAAACAGCTGATCTGATGACATGCCTGTGTGACAGCTGTCTCACAAAGCTATCTACTCAAATGGAGAGAAACTTGTTCTGCCACCTGGTTAAAGAAACCTGAGCGAGTTTCTTCTTCTAACCTAAAATCAGAAAGAAAGTTGGGCCCACGAGGTGCAAGACTGCACACTAAAGTCTTTAAGTTTTTCAGATCCGGTGTCTCTAAGTCTGTTTTCCACTCAAAGGAAGCACAACAGTCATTTAAATAATGAAGAGCAAGGGGGAAAAGACGCAATTAATTTTCTAGAAACTGAACTGAGGATTGCACTTAAAGTCTTATCATTTCTTATTCCTTGTGGTTTATCTCTACATGGCAGTCACACCTCAATAAGCAAATGATAAGCGTGAGAAAGAAGAGAAAAAAGGACTAATTTATTCTGTGGTGATTTGTCATCATCCTTCCATCCAACCTCACCCCTACTGGCCCCATGCACCCTCCCCTATAAAGTCATCTGGCTATAAAGTCATACGGCTCAGAAGAGCAATCAGCTGAGATATGGGAAAAGTGAACGCCTGCACTGAGATAGCAAGGTTACTGATAACTACTAGGCTGAAAATAACTCTGTGCTCTGTATCTAATCACTTCTCCACAGATTTCAGTGTGAGTCCTGCAGAAAGACCTGGCCCTCAGCACGAGTGGTGGTGCTGTTCCGGTACCGGCTTCAGAGGGGCCGTGGGACGGTGATCATGCGGCCCTTTGGTCAGGCCTGTCGTCGGTGCCAAGATGATGTTTTTGAGCTGGGGGGATTTTCCGAGAATGAGGTGGAACATGCTCTGCTGAAGGTGTTTGCCAAAATCAGGAAGAACTGCTACGGCGAGGATGATGATGATGACGATGTGTCATCCACAGAGTCCACCGTAGTGCGGACCAGACCCCACGAGGAGAGCCTGTGTGAGGCATGCTGTATGGGCATTTGCTGTCAGGATGACCGCTAGAAGTGTGTGCATGTGTGTTTGTGTGTGTCCGCGTGTGTGTCTATCAAAGTGTGAGTGCCATGACAGCGTCCTTTTCCAGTTTGCACATGAAATTTTCTTCAGTAATTTGAAGTTTAAAGGCTTTTCATTGTTATGAAGGTTCTTGGTCGGGTAAAAAAAACAAACCAGCAGGACCAATCACCAGATATGATCAATTTTCTATATTTTTTATTGTAATGTATTGCTACTAATTTAGTAATAAAATTTTGTGAAATTGTGATCAAGTTTGGTTTATCCAATCTATTTTGTCTTTTCTTGGATTCATCTTTTACTGTAATAGACATGCGAATAAATGGGATTTATGGGATGGGATTTTATACAAACTGAAATTAATTTAGATCATCCTTCAAAAGAACCGCCTAAAAAAGTACCTGGAGGTGTTTTAAGATGTCTGATGAGAGGAAAGACTTGGTTCAGGAAGGACTTATTTGCATGTAACACAAATTTAGGGTAACCTGAGTCAAATATGGAAAAACCCAGCACTGTTATTATGTTGAGTTGAGCTACAAAACGAACTCAACTTTATGGGTTAACTTTTTGTAACTCATGTTAACTCACATTATAAATCATAACAAGTATAATTTTCTGAAATTAATTATTATAATTTCTGCTGGCCTTGATTTTTTTTTTTTTATGGGAAAGTGATAATAAACTTAAACTACACATAAAAATATAAAACACTGCAGGAAGCTCGAGTCCACAGGAATGTTCAAGCCTACAACTACTAAACTGACATACGTGTGCACAAATACTGGTTTGGTGACTTCAGACTTTCTATTCTGAGCACCTCTCATTGTTTTCATTGATTCTAATTTTCCATTGTTGTTACCCTGTAAAGACAAAAAGCGAGAGTAGCGGAAAATATTTAACAGAGAAAGTTTAGAGCATATTTTCACTTTCAATGAATAATTTAAAAGCATTTCAGTTATTTTCATTCATTATTCTTTGCACGAATATTGTGTAACCACAGAACACAGAGGCACAAGTATAAAATGCATCCAAAGCATCATTAATACAGACATAATACTACATATATATATATATATATTGCCCTTCAATTACCAGAAATTAATAGACAACAGTAAAAATCACCTGTAAAGCTCTAAAACTGGGTACAAACGATTACAAAGATTTGATAAACTTTCCTCTTCATCCAGGAGTGAGCCAAAACTTATAGTTATCACAGAGCTTATCAGGACAGACATGCAGTGGTTTTGCTGAAGGTGACTGTGCTCCGGGGTGTTTTTACAAAACACATAGGAGAAAATTCCCCACAGGTGTGAAATGCTCTGAGATAAGAATGCCACAGTGCAGAGGAAAGTCACAGGAGAATCAAGAACACATGAGAAAACTTAACTTAATATTTAAGCAACTGTTTATGTCAGGTAATAAGTAACACTTCAGGACACTCGGGGAGCTCTCCTGACTCCTGAAGGAGCTCCTTTATTTCCCATATCTGCATCTTTTGATCTTGCACAGGTTTTACACTGGATGCACTTCCTGATATG
Organism: Etia nguti; assembly: GCA_015106755.1. Taxonomy (NCBI): domain Eukaryota; kingdom Metazoa; phylum Chordata; class Actinopteri; order Cichliformes; family Cichlidae; genus Etia; species Etia nguti. The sequence continues at coordinate 6,941 of VUQG01044989.1, read as the reverse complement.
AGCAGCAGTGATAGTGCACTACCATTTGATTCAGTTCATCCTACCTGTGCACATCACTTTCAGAGGTGGAAGCTGGAGTTTCCCATGCTGGCAAGAGGAGAACATGATCCATGCAGTAAGGCCCCAGACTGGATTTGAACCCATGACCTTATTCTTGTGAGGTCACCTACCTGTAAGTGATAATAGCAGGCAAAAAATGAAATTTTGTCAACTTCCCACTAGAGACTGAGATTATTTTTTGAAAAACTTGCCTGGTGAGGTATTTATTGAGACTTTGGTTGTCTACAGGACTAAGAGTCGCTGCTTGTTTTTATTGTTGAACCTGTACAGATGTTCTTGCCTCTGACATATGTCCTCAATACATGAAAGATGAAAACTAAAACTGAAACCGAAACATTTTCAAACAATAAAAACTAAACTGAAAAGAGCAAACACACTCTGGAAACTAACTGAAACTACACTGAATCGAGCGCAAAAAGTCGAAGTAAATGATGCAATAGCAGGGACTGCATGGAAAATGAAAGCGATCCTCAGTTTCGTTTTCCAAACGCACACCTGAGAAAGAGGTGGAACAAGCCCTCCTCAGGCAGTTTTACAAAATTCGGAAAAACTGCTACCACGAGGAGGATGATGATAAAGATAGTGGGAGATCATCATCAGAATCTGAACCTGTGCCAGGCATGCTGTATGGGCATTTGCTATGATGACGTGTGTGTGTGTGTGTGTGTGTGTGTGTGTGTGTGTGTGTGTGTGTGTGTGTGTGTGTGTGTGTGTGTGTGTGTTGGGATGTTCTTTTGGGATTTTTCATGCATTTTGCACACAAACCTTTCCTTCATATTTTAAAGTTAACAGTCTTTATATGATACACATTTATTGCACAGTATGTACTTGTATTGTATTTTGTGGCTACTAATAAAGTCTTAAGTCTGATCAAGTCTTCTTTTATGGCTTTTATTACTTTCTGGATTTGTTGTGTGAGGCAGAAATTACTGCACTTTTACATGAATAATCTCAGTTTACCAGTTTATCGTATGTGGTTAACGTTGAAACTACACATGATTTATACGTGATTATGTTTTAGTACACATGATTAGACATGAAAAGCAAAAGAGGTTGTGTAGTTCTTGACTGTTTTTAAAGCAAAGAGGTGACAGACTGACTTTTGCCGTGATGTTAGCCAATTCAGTTTTCACCCAACAGCCACCAAAAATCTACGGACATGACTACACGGAAAATGAAAGCGATGTTAAGTTTCGTTTTCCAAACGCACAGCTGCTCTCAGGATATAAACAGAGACGCTCCAGCAGCAGAGCAACATTCACGACTCGAACAACATCAGCGACTCATCGCATCAGCTGGAAGCTCTTCAATTAACAGACAATCGATCAACATGGACACAGGTAACACAGTTTAGTTTAGAATAAGCACCTGTGCTGATTGCTTGGATCTTTGTTGTACTGTAAAACCCTCCGCTTTGCTTCATGACAGCATCAGCGTAACTTATTTCCCTCTCTTGTCCCAGAATGGACCGCTTCTTTATGGTTGGACACATTTAACGAACTGCTGAATGAGGACAATGAGCTGGACTATGGAGACCGGTGGACTCTCAACTTTAACTACAAGCAGACAGACAGAGTCACCGAGGAGGAGAGGAGGAGAGGCTGGAAGGTCTCCACTTATTGCGCCCGTGGAAAGTATGTGCCGCACTCTGTGTTGTCCAAACGCCCTGCATTTATAAACTTTAACATATGCAGGTCATCTGACTACACGAGTGTTTCCTCGCTTTATGTGGCGCTCACAGTATTATTTCATCCACTGTCGTAGCTATTCAAGTGGAAAGAGAGAGTTATAGATGTAAGTACGTAAAAATATATTTGTACCTAACACCGTCTAATCGTTTCTCCACAGTTTTGAGTGTGCATCCTGCACAAGAACCTGGGCTTCAGCGCGGGTGGTGTTGGTGTTCCGGTACCGGCTGCTGAGGGGCCAGGGAACGGTGATCATGCGTCCTTTTGGCCAGGCCTGTGTTCGCTGCAGAGGCAACAAATTCAATCTCCCTGGTTTCGCGGAAAAAGAGGTGGAACAAGCCCTCCTCAGGCAGTTTTACAAAATTCGGAAAAACTGCTACCACGAGGATGATGATGATGAGGATAGTGGGAGATCATCATCAGAGTCTGAAACGACGACCAAACCCCACGAGAAGAACCTGTGCCAGGCATGCCGTATGGGCATTTGTTGTGTGGATGATGAAGATGATGACTAAT
>VUQG01044988.1:3652-18730 GCA_015106755.1 Etia nguti | reverse complement strand
AAAATATTTTTTTTTTTTTTTTTTTTGGTGGGGTGTGGGGGGGGGGGGGGTCTTTTTTGACAAGCCCAGCACTTCATCAAGGTATTATTAAATAATATGGGGGTGGCTGTAGCTCAGGTGGCAGAGCAGGTCAGCCACTAACCAGAAGGTCGGTGGTTCGATCCCGGGTTGCATAACTCTACATGCCAAATATCCTTGGGCAAGATACTAACCCCATGTTTGCCTACTGGTGGTGGTCAGAGGGACTAAGGACTAAGTAAAGCGCTATACAAATACAGGCCATTTACCAAAAAATAAGTTTATATCAAACCACAAACTGACATTTTTCCATTTTGGCTTGTATGGATTAAAACCATAAAGAGATGTAAAGTGCTAATTAGCTCAGTCATTTTTAAAATAGTGTCAAACGGATATCTTTATGCTTTGACCTTTGCATGAATTAAAGGAGTAAGATGCAATGTGTTAATAAGGCAGTTTTAGTCAAGCCCATTTTTGTTACCTCTGAACAGTGCAAGGCTGCCTGCCTTCACCGTCTTTGTGTTTTGATAAGATAAGCTAAACATGTCCTGGCTTTAGATCTGTACTTACTGAACAGATATGAGGCCAGTGCCAGACATATTATGACACTCTCAGAAAGAGAATATCCAATATTAGATGTTTTAACAACTATCAGAAACAGTAACGTTTCTTGGCCCTTGGTTTTCTCACCGTTCTCCATTGCTTCAAGGTTGTAAAAAAAAACTAGGATGGCATTTGGTGAAGTGCATGGGAAACCACTGGATATTGTTAGCCAATGACTTAGTAATAAATATCTGCATTCATAAACAATGGCAGGTGAATGAAAACTGATCTTAGCCTGGCTATCAACTTGTTGCAACAGAAGAAAATGACCATGTCAGCAGATTAGCTGATAGGTTCCCAGACCAATGAACCTTTAAAACCTTATTCCACAATATACCAACTAATCTGTGGTTATTATTAATGACTGTTTCATGTATGCTAACTACTGTTATGTTTATTTTTATAAGAATAGATTCAATTTAAGAAAACAATAATTCTTACCTGCTGTAGGTTTATTAACACATCTATGTCAGGGGCATGACCTCCTGTAGCCATGGGGCCCGGCAAGCAGCCAGAGGGTAGAGCAGACCTCTAAAACAAGCAGGGTCCTGCAGGGAAGTTGACTAGTGTGGCTGGAATGAGGGGAGACTGGCTATGGAATTGCTGTAGGGAAGATGATGCGGTGGATGTGACTGGACCAACAAGAGTGGCCCAAGAGGTGGGTGACAACGGTCAAAGTGTTTAGGTGTTGGGATCAGGTAGGGTTTGTATCTTTGGGAGAGGGGAATAAGCAGGAGAGAGGAGGGAACGAAGGGCTGCACGGCAGGAACCTGGAGGAGGACGGGATCAGCCCTTCTCTTTCACGGCTGGGGATCCAGGAAGCCTTTGGGGTGGCATAACCTGCTGGAGAATGAACAGGGTAGGAATGGTTAGCAGTCAGATATGATGGATAGTTTCTCCAGTGACCAAGCACATGTAAGGTTATGCAAACACTGTACATAATCACCATATGCTGATGGATATACACCCACAGAAACACAGTTATATATAACCACAAATTACACACAGTAAACTGAAAACAAACTGTAACTCAGAGAATTATTTACTGTGTAAATCTAATTTTACATTTTTTCTTCTTCTTTTTTAAATTTTTAAGTTTTTTTCAGCTGGTTAGCTTAGCATAATTACAGGAAGTGATCCAAATTAAACAACTTTCTGTAAAAACATAACAAAATCTACCTATAAGCAACTCTAAAGTTTGCTATTACTGATTATAAAGTGCTTTGTGTGCTCAGAGTAGAAAAGCGTTATATAAGAATGAGTACCACAAAAAGATGTTGGACGTGTTTGCTTGCTGATTGTACTACCTTGTACAAAGGCAGGGTAGTTGCTTTCATCTTTTACTGCTATGAGCTGGCTGGCTTGTACCTTATTATTTATGTAAAAGTACATTCAGGTGGTGGTGCTATGTAATCGACAGTATAAAATATGGACGTAGCTTCTGGCCTGGAAAAATGAAGCTACATGCATTTTACTTGAATGTCACTAGATGGCGATAACTGGTTAGAAAAAAATACTTAAGCTTATGCCGTTCTGGTGGGTTTCTGAGCTCACCAACTTATTTTGGCTCGTGTTGAAAAATAAAAAGTTTTTTTTTTGTAAATCATGATCACTAGCCAATGAGCAAGCAGTTATGCTGTCTATATGACAAAAAATTGTTAAACTGGAAAAAGTCTGAAGGTTTGGTACACTGACTGCTTGGCTGTTTATGTCATAATTCAAAATGTGGCCAATAAAAGTATATATCTGAGTGATGGTAAGAAAATGTAAATTACTTTTCTAACATTTAATATGTAAAATGGCATTACGGTAGAAGCCATTATTTGTCTTTGGCGTAGTGTGACCTAGATAAGCTAGTACAGCTATTTATTAAAGTAAGTCAGGTAAAGTAATTATATATTGGAAACAGCTATTTCCCTGCCTCTCACCTGGCTGACCCTGGCAGGGAAACAGAGGAATCTAGAGCTCTGTACAAGAAAATACCAGACTGATGCTAAAACCAGCTCACCGTGAGTCTCAGTGGGACTGTTACCATTAAGTTAAAATTAAATTTCCAGATAGAAAATTAGCATCTTACTAGCTAAGTGACTGTTAAGATATCTTCACAGGTCATTACTGCTGGTGCTCCAGGAATTAAATGATTAAAAGTCTTTAGATCAGTTTCATAATTTGAAAACCCCAGTAGCACGAATACACAAAGAGCAGACAGCTGAATCATCCTGGAAATGTCAAAAATAAATGCTAGTGATTGGACTGGTCTTAACATGATGGAAAACAGGTGCTTCTCTTCCATGTAAACATGCCGGTTGTTGGTCTGTAATTATATTATTCTGGGCAGTGCAGGAGGCGACGGGGCAGCAGAATGAGCTGCCATTTAAAATCCACCAACTCCTCCAAAGACTGAGTCTGTGCTGTCTATAATTTTGGTGTGCCTACATTGCTTTGCCAGACCAGACAGAGAAGGAAATACCAGAATACGCTAATCCGAAAATCCTTCTGTGATGTGCAGGCTTTACTTTGAATAAGTCATATTTTTGAATTATTGAGCTAGTAATATCCCTTGGTTATTATAAGGCTTAGCTGCAGTATAAACAACAAGTACGCAAAACAAAACACATTAGACTAAATTAAGCAAATAATAAGTAAGAATGTACTGCCAACATAAAATAGCCATGGGAATTAATGAAACCCAGTTAAATCAACCCTGAGCGACCAGTTGTGTTTGGTGCTGCCGTTTTCCCACGGTCACAATATGAGGCTCAACATCTGTCTCAGTTTTATTCAGCTGACTCACTTGCTCCCTTTGAGACATTTACATTTGGCTCATAGCTCACATTATACACAAGGCACTGCACAAATAGAAGTACTGTAGGCTGCTGAGATCTAGAGCAGTTTGAGGTTATGTCTTTAACAGTAAGGTACTATGCACATGCACTCCATAGTACTGCACAAACAGTTCAGTACACAGCAGATGCATGCACCTCCCCTGCATAACCACAGACTAATCCGTTGTGAGTAACTCTCAGTGTTTTAAAGCACGGCTTTATAGATATGCAATGAAAATATACATCAAGCAAGGTGAATATGGAGCAGGTAGTCACACTGCAAAGCTGACCCATATCTTGCCCTTCCTACCACCACCCAGTCCAGTGCCCAGTGATATCAAATGTCTCACCCCTTGACACAACCTGTGTAATCAGAGAGCTCTGAATGGTTCTGCCTTTGAATGTGTGAAGGGATTGATATATTAGTGATTGTGTTACAGACACTGGTGGCGGGAGCAGCTGAGGAACGCCAACATTAAAAAAAAAAGGCCTGGTAAACATCCAGTCTGCAATACAAAGAATCGGGGTGACTGGTCAGGGTGTGATCCTACCGAGAAAAGTAAAGATGAGATGACTGTAAAATATATTTTACAGTTTAACATCAGCAACTGAGCAAGAAAGAAAAATCATATTTATATGACGATATAATGATTGCATAACGAATGTGAGAAAGAAATCCTTGTCATATCACAAGTACATGGCAGGTTGGTAGATATGCCAAAAAATGTGTTCACAGACAGGCATTTCATTTGCTCAGATTACTATGTAAAGTGGATGCTTAACCTTGCAACTGACTTTATAAATACCGTCATTCTGGGCTCCCTCTACTTGACAGCCACCTTGTTTAAACTGCTACCCGTTTCAAGAGATCAGCATAAAATATCAACTGCCAAAAGTAATTTCGATCACAAGGTCCAGAAGTTAGAAAAAAGCTATTAAAAAATTATCAGAAGAATTAAGAAGATTCTTAATGGAATTGAATAAAAATGCCAATTCTGAATGTACACTAATACTGACGTCAATAGTTGGGCCTATTGGTGGTTAATACTATACATTACAATACATATACTATTGTAGATTTACAAGACATCTCCTGATATTATCAGAAGTTCTGAGTAAACATGGTATTTACTAACATGAGATAGACCAATTAATAGATAATTTATTAATAAAGAAACATATCAATATTTTAGATTATAAAGAAAATAACCGCAGGCCCAGTTAATTTAAATTTGCCTACGTGTTTGTTTAATTAACTCTAGTAAAAAGTCAAGGCCAGCCCTACTCTCATATGATGCATAGTATTTAAGCGTTGTTTGCCTGTATACAGTCCCTGCACCTGTGCAAGCTGCTTTGCAACCCAGCTCCATTACATCTCCTCCTGTCCATGCTGTTTCTGTTTTTTTGTATTGATGCCTGCTCTGCACTGAATGTGGAATCTTGCCACTTCCCTCCTCACCTTTAGCTTTCCATGCATGCATCAAAGTACTGGGATGTCCCCAAAAAGAGCAAAATTAATGCTCTGATTTATTTCCTTTTAGGTTGTGATTTTGAAAGGAAAATTTCTTTAAGCAAAAATAAATTAATTAAACTAAATAAATAATAAATATATAAAATGTTTTTGTAAGAGAAAGTTAAACAGTGTATGTTGACTCACTCCCTGGATTAAATTTTATGTTGATGAATTTATGACTTTTAGTCATGGTTAAAAAATAGTCCAAAAATAAAAGTTGTGAGTGAGTGGCCAAAATGAGTTTGGCCTTTAAACTCATTTAAAGGCCAAACTCACTCATATTTCAGCCTTAGACATATGGGTGAGGAGCATGGACTTCTGGAAGCATCTTGGTTTAGAACTGCTGCTCGACCATGATGAAAGAAGCCAGCTGAGGTAGTTCTGGCATCTGGTCACGATACCTCCTGAGCACCTCCCTTTGGAGCTTTTCCCGGCACGCTCAACAGGAGGAGATCCCAGGGTATTCCCAGAACCCACTGGAGAGAATGTTTATTTCTTCTGGCCTGAAAATGCCCCATGATCCCTCAGGAGGAGCTGGATGTATCACCCTGCCCAGGACATCTGGAAAATCTTACTTAGCCTGCTGCCACTGTGACCTAGCTTGTGATATATTGGATGGATGTCAGAAACTTAAGTTCACTCACAGCTCTATGCACTTGTTGAACATCGTCTGATTATCCTTGTTTTAGAAAAAGTTTGTGCTCAAAAACTGGTTTCAATCATTTTTTTTACCTATTAGAACAAAAGGAAATTAAAAAAAAAAAAAAAATCTCATGTCGACACATAAATAGCATAAAAGTGATATTTGTAATTTAAAAGAAAAATCACAGGCTCCAGGAATACTAGCCTATGTGCATGAAGTGGCTGTTATGCAGCTATCTGTTCATAACCATTTCATAAACACATTAGTTGTTGTATTAAATGGCAAAGACATATATTTAATTTATTGACTGCATTAATGTGATTAACAATTCTTGCTTTGTGAGTTAGGATCACTCTTTCTGCCATGTTTGCTGGGGATAACTGCACTTTGAGAATTTAAAGTAATATACCACTTGTTCCAAACTTTGCATAGAAAACCAGTGCATATGTCTCAGTTAACCCAGAGTATTTGCAGGGGAATTCAGTTTTATTTATATCAGAAGAAGAAGCTAATTTGTTTTTGTATCTGACTGCAAACATTTTGTTTATCACGCACAAATTAGCAGAGCGTAATGTGCACAGAGGCAGAAAGGCACAGATGCTTGAAGAGTTACTGTTCAACAGCTTGGTGTTTGTGACACATCATTTAATCAAGGTAATCGCAGCGGATCAATACATCTAATGGAGCTATCTTTTCGTGCAGCCATTTGCAAATTAGGTGTTGTAGCCCCCAGATGGCTGCAGGGACTCAACTAACAGCACTTTAAAAAGATTTTTAATCTAATGCGGCATAACAGCAACACATGGCACAAATTCAAGTTAAATCACGTTGAACAAAAAATAGAGGTATGTAGTATTTTTAAGACTTTTAGGACAGATACTGATATTTGATGATTTATTTCTCTAACATTTTTTTTAAGCTATTTATTTACTCGTTTACACTTTGCCGGACTCCTCTTAGATCAGCCAGTTGTTGTATTTCTAGCATTACAAACATGTCTGTTGTCAACAGGTAAGGTGAAAAACGCCCTCTGGTGGCCAAACTATGTAATACCAACACTCACAACATGGCTGAAGGGTGTTTCTGCTGTGTCCTCTTTACTTTTTCAAATGTTAATTTATCAAACATTATAAGTGCCGATACTTGTAGATCTGCAAACAGCTAATATAGGCTTTATTATATTACTTGCTTTTGCCTTGTAGCCTTTTATGTAATATGGGATCTGAGACAGTATATTTTAGAGCCTTAACCACAGAGAAAAAAAATTTCAGAAGTATTCATTTAGTCAGTTAATTTTGGTGTGACATTGTTAAACTGGTAAGCATCGCCCACGTTGGTGTTCTGTACTGGCAGCTACTGCAGCTCTTTATAGGATGTCAAGAAACTGTCATTAAAAATTGAATTTTTGTATGTAAGAGACAAGATTCAAGACTTGTTAGAAGCTTGTATAACTAAATTGTAGATTAAGTCATTTTATGCTACTAAGAAAAAATGCTAATGACACGAGTAAAAAAGGGTGGAATAAATAAGAACCTGTGGCTGGGATGTGGCATCTTATTAACTTTAATTTTTGACTGATAAAAAAAATGTTAATGCAAACAGCGTCCCCTCAGGTAACAGTCCATTTAGTTTCTAAATCAAGTTTAGTAAGCATGAAGCCCATGGCTGTATGCAGGACAGATTCACCCAAAAGGTGCCATGGGAAAATGTAAATTTAAGGTAAACCTTGAAATGTTTACCTGGTGTCCCTGAAATTTTGCTGCTATAAACATCTATCATACTAAGCAATTGTAATGAAAAACAAAGAAACCAAAGAAAGAGAGAGTGGTCGAGTTTGACAAAGAATTAGTCTTGGCATCAGTGTAGAGACATCTTGCAGACTTTCACAGTGCACACTGACAAACATGGACAGGACCTCACATACAGTGCAGAGGGAGAGTGTAAGATCGTGACTTCCTGTTAACCACATTTAACCTGTTAAATCACATGTATCAGCCTGAATACTGCTAAAAACTTCATGTAAATATAATCTGTGCAGACCACTGCTGCACACAAACTCATCTGCTAGTCTCAAAGACTGCGATAACAACCACTTCTCCAACTCCAGGCCAGATCGGGGCACTTCAGACAGCAGTGAGCTATTTCTTCATGTATAGATCTAAATTTAGAGATAAGTGGGCAGCAAACTCAGAGACATGATGGCTCATAATTCTACAAAGCCTCAAACTTCAACACAATGATGCTACAGACTTAGAGTGCAATATTTTAAGCTTGACGACCAAAAAGTACAAACCTCTTTTCATAACGATATTCATTAGTTTTGTGCATTCATATTGTGAGACTGGAACGACAATGAAAAATTATTTATTCATCCGATTTAATTCCGACACTGAATTTATCATTAATCCATTTCTAATTTCTATCGCAGACGCCATAAACAATTTATATCACAAAATCAATGTTAATAAAACCAAATGGAGAAAAGATTAATGTGTGTACATAAAGCTCTTTTTTGAATTCATACCAAACAACTGAGAATAAATTAAATTTCACTGGTGCTGTTAACAGCATATATACACAACATTTTAAATAATTCAACAACAGAAACAAGCTCACTGTGACTCTAAACTATCTACAAACTTTTTATCGCAACCGTTATTTATAAAGGAAGTAGACAAAATGAAAAGATCTACTAGGTTATTCTGCCAAACTAAACTAGGTTTGATAAATCATTTTCATTTTCATCTGAAAAAATTACCTGAAATCACTTTGTGAACTAAAATGACTGAATATACAGAGAAAGTGTATTTAGTTTTATTCTTTGTCAGTACAACTGGACAACACAAATCTGTTGAGATGTCTACATAACTCAGAATCAAGGGTATTAAAAATATTTTATCTTTGTACTATAACAACATTTTTGATTTTCCTAAATCTAGTCTCGGACAAACACCATCCACATTATAGTCATTTTAAAAAATAAAACTATCACTGGCTTTTTTGGGGGGAAAAAAACTAAAATAAAACAAAAAAAAGTTTCAAAACAATATAAAAATGAAAAAGTAATTCGCAAATACAAAATTATAATAACTGAAGCAGATTTCTGTCCCATCTTCACCCTCACCCCCAACCAGTCACCAGATGGAAACCTGAGCCTAGTTCTGCTGGAGGTTTCTTCCTGTTGAAAGAGAGTTTTTCCTTCTCACTGTCGCCAAAGCACTTGCTCATAGGGGGTCATATGTTGGGGTTTTCTCTGTTTTCCTTGTATTATTGCTTTGTATACGATATAAAGCACAATGAGGTAACTGTTGTTGTGATTTGGTGCTATATAATTGGAGATTATGTATTGGAATTTCAGGAGCAGGACCACGCCTCCAAACACACTCCTTCCGGTTCTCATCTATATAGGTTCCCCCAGTTCTGCAAGCTGTCATTCTCGTTTACATGCCCCACCCTCCATCCCCTTTTCAATTCTTTAACTTCTTCACTTCTATTTAGTACATGGGGATCTGCCAGACCCAGGAGCCATCGCCAGTCCCCTTCGAGGCCTTCCCCAAACCGCAGCTCAATCCATGTCCAAGCATTCACCTTTACCTACCAAAACGGTGTCAAACTTAAAATGAGGACGTGGGCCCAGCTAGTGAAATGCAGCTTATATTAAGAACGTGGCCATTTGTCAGTGTTATTATTTGTGTGTTAATTCTCCACACAGTGATCCACTTGACACTATGTTGAAGATTTGCAGCAGACACACCAACATTGCTGTCCATTGAGCCATGCTGTGCATTTGGTAAAAATGTGTACAAAGAAGAAACACTTCAGTGTGTGAGAAACAGTGTTAGATGAAGGCTGTACCCTTTGTGTGGTTTGTTGAATTACACTAACCACAGAGCCGTATGCCACATCCTCATTATCACATTTAACAACTGACCTCTGAGACAAAGAAGAAACATGAAAGATGAAACAAATAAACTCCCTCTTACATGTTACAAGATACAACATTTCACTCAGTCATAATTAGTGATCATGGCCTTATTTATATTACATTAAATAACCAACTGCAGATCAAACCCACCACATGATGGTGTCTTAATACATCCTTCTTCCACAATTCAGTTTGTTTCATTTGTGGAAAGTAGGCATTCTTTCTTGAGAAGAAAAACTCCACAAATCCTCTCGTCAGTCTGAGTAAAGTTGAATTCTATTCTATTCTATTCTATTCTATGTGTATGCTTAGTTGTGACACTGTAATGGAAACTTCCGCTGAACAGTCTAAGACTAGATAAACTTATTTCAGCCTCAGTAGTTGAAGAAAACAATTCCCTTTGCAGGTGCTGATAACGCCAAGGACAGCATACCCATTGTTCGATTAGGTTTCATAGCGAGTCGTCGCGTGATGTGTGGTATGATCAGTTTGTGACTTCCTCCCTTTTCTTTGGAATGCGTAAAGGAGTGGGAGCTCCACTTCTGTTTCAGAGACTGCATTTCAGCTCCTCGCTGTGTGTACTCTCTCTCATGGGCATGATAAAGAGTGTTGATTGCAGCTGACCGTGTCTGCGGACTTTGTTAATTAAATTTCCACGACACAGTCTAAAATGTATATATTAAAACTAGAATATATAAACAATGGGTAACAATGGGTAAAGCTCTCAAACTGTACCCTTTACTTGCTGAATTACAGTAACCACAGAGCAGCATGCCACATCCTCATCATCACATTTAGCAACAGTTTGAGAAACAAAGACAAAACATGAGAAATCTGCTGCTGACCGAGTTAAAATGTTTTTGACTTTTTGTTACACTAGATTAAATTATATCAGGATGACAAAATATGCTAATGTGCTAAGCATGACAGGCATCACATGACAGATAGATCAGATGTGATCTGAGTAGTTACAGTAACTTATTTTTTAAGATGACATAGAAATAGATTTGTTGAGGATAATAAGATCAATGGACACGCATGAAGAAGTTGCATTATGGGCAGATAATATATTTAAAGCCAAGATGTTGCTAGTTAGCAAAAAAACGTATGAAGGTATAAAACCAGGGTCCTAAATCGCCAGAAATTATTAAGCAAGGCAGTTAATATGTATTTACATGTAAATAATTATAGGAAAACATTTAAAAAGTCTGTATAAATGTTTTCCTGTAATTTTTTTTCCTGCTGCTTGAAATAAAATATCTAACTCTGATGTTACTGCAGCTTACTGCAACTTCTGCATGCGTGTACATTTCATGCTTTGGAGCGGCAAAGCGTGAAATATGAGGAATATGAATATGATGATAAGTTTATGATGAGGCGAACAGAAGAGGAGGAGAGGGACAGGGGCTAGGAGAACATGTGGAGCTGTTGGCGACATGTCAAGTCTTAGGTTTTCGTGTCGATGATCAAACAACGGGAATTTCATGTACCCTTAAAACTATGGAATCCCATTTGTTCAAATGTACATTCATAAGTATGGTTATGAAATAATTCGAGCATTTAAAGTGGATTATACAAGTTAGGTATCATTAAAATATACAGCGGACTTACAGTAAAACAGCCGCTGTAGGCTTTAAAAAATAATAACACAACTCAAAAATATTTCATACATAAGATAGATGGATAATAACACGTATCTATGAAATGTTTCTTAGATGTATTATTATTTTTAATCAGTCACATTTGTTTTGAGTGATTGTTAACTGAATATTTTAAAATGTAGGTATTGACTTTTCAGCTTTTTGTAATTCTTTTATGATAATTCTTCTTAATAAAAAGAACAAGTAGTCTGATTCACACTAAATTGGATAAATACGCAGGTTTTTCCCCTTACTGTTTCATAAAGTATTAAAAAGGGAATGTCCACAACATAGACTTCTTTAATGGATGATATTTTATTAAAGTAATTTAGCCAGAGGAAAACAAGAGCAAAATCAAATATTAATCACCCATTGTGACATCAAATGTACCTTATTGACAACAACGATCTCCTGCTACACCTTATCTGACTTTTCTACATAGAAAATTCTTTTCCATATGAACAATCAGTCACTGATGAATACTGCATAGCTCATTCTCACATGAACATCCATTTTCACGTAATCTCTTGTTAATTCAAATAAAGAGGAATATCATCATTTTAAATGATATCGTCTTATTCGTTATGTGTTAAAAACTTATACCTGATGATATTCTGATCAGTATGAAGCAATTAAGCATAATTAACTATCAGCAAAATCACATATGAATTATGGTTTTTTGGTCAACAAGTACATCATACTTAATACCATTTCTTTTATTCAGGATCATGTATAATATTAGATTGGTGACACATTTCTTATCTTTCACATTCCTGCAGCTACACATAGACACTAATCTGCTAAGGTCGAAGCGGCACACAAAATCTAGACATTAGCATAATTTTCATTAGTCAAACTGCATTTCTCATTCACCATATCAATTAAACATAATTTGATTTTATTTATGATTTTAAAAAAAGATGATTTACTATTACCAAATGCACATACTCAAAAACTCACAAAAGGCTGGATGTTAAGACCTTTTACCCTCTCACAGATGTGATGACAGGTAAGCCAGGGTGACTTCAATCTCGCTCCGTCCCACCTCTCTTGACAATGTTGATGTTTATGATGTTCATTTCTTACACTAAAGCCACTGAACATACCAGTCGTCTTATAAAATGACAGCAAGCTGTGACCAAAAAACTGTGCACCAAGCTTTTATGCAGCCAAGCAAGAAGTTCATTAAACAGTAGTTAAAGAGAAAAACATACAAGTTACTACACAACAAGTTAATAACAGCAGTGAAAATATCTACTCTGACAAAGATTTCAGTAATATATATACAGATAAAAAAGGCAAAAATATATACATATATAATCTTATAATGTTTCACTGTGTTATATATAACGTCTATGTCTTTTTATTTACTCTGTTGGAGTGTTGGAGAAGAGAAAGATAACATGACAAATAAGAAAGGTAAGCAAAGAAAAAGGGAAATGTGACATTAGTAAAATGATTTGAAATGAGGGAAACGCAAGAAGTAAGTAGTAGAGTATATTTGGTTTGAGTTCTTTTAATATTTACCCTTTGTTTCTTTAAGATAAAACACAGAACTGTACATGCTCTCAGCATCCCTTTCAGCAAATGATGCCTGGAAAAAGGGAACAAAAAAAGAAGTTTGAAACCTTTACAATTGTGACTGATTTAATAACAATGCCAGTATATATGGTTGGAATATGTTAGAGATACCTCTGATGATTGTTTTTGCACGTACATAACAATGGAATATGTTACTTCCTTTTCCACCTGTGTACAATAAGCAAAATGTAATTTACAGAATGACTGAACAGTGTCACACTGGTGTTATTCCCAAATCTTACTCATATAGACCCTTGATCAGGACCCCTTTGTGTAGCATTCACTCTCACTGAGTGCCCTTTAGCATCATTTTCAAAATGTAGGGTGTCAGTTGACAAGATACAAGTATCTGAATGAATAAGAAAGGGTCTGGATCATCAGAAGTGTTAAGAAAGGTGGGAGTGAAAGAGATTCATTACATCTGAGACAGGGTAAAAGGTCTTAACATCCAGCTTGTTATGCTTACAGTGATGCAAAGTGCTATGACAGAGTTTATCTATATATGCTTTTGCTAATATCAAAAGCATATAGAGATGTATGCTTTAATTCTTAATCAAAGATATAATTAAAATAGAAGCTTAAATAATATGATGAATGTGCAATGTGGTTTGAATAATGGAAATGTCTGTTCTAATGTAGAATAGAATGGAATAGTTCCTGTCCCTGTTACAAGAACAATGAAACACAGTTTGGCATCTCTCCATTAGCAGCAGGTAGCGTTTGTGCAGCAAGATCCGCATCTTCAACACCAATGTGAAAGCAGTCCTCCTGTATGGGTCCGAGACGTGGCGGGTGACCAGCACCACTACCAGCAAGATACAGATTTTCATCAAGGATGTGAGCGGGGTTTAAGACGCCAGGGAAGGGATTTCAAAACTGCATTGTAGATGGCAGACAGTTGGTGTGGTAGGCCATGCCCTCTGATTAAAGATCTTTTATAGTGGACACAGACGGCCTTTTTCACTCTGCTTTCAAACCATCTGTCTTCTCTGTCCAAAATAAGAACATTGGCATCCTTGAAAGATACTGAGATACTTTAAACTTATAAAGGCAGCTTATGTATCAAAGAGCAGTATGTAATGATTTATAAGATGAATCATCATGAATTTGCAAATTCTGATTTTAAATACCTCTAAATCGCTGTGATTTTTAATTTCCACAATAATTAGTTAATACAAAAAACCCCACACCTTTCAGCTTTTCATGTATTTTGAAACTGGGTTTTTTGAGACCTGGAATGTAAATGTGCCTGTTTCTAAACAACTTCTGTTGTTTGAATGTGCTATAGGATATAAATAAAATAGACGTGATAGTCAAAACAAAAAGGTTCAGAATTTTTTTATATTGAATGTTTGAGTTATATTTTTTATTTCCTAAAAAATAATCTATTTAACACAATTCACAGGACTACATGCTAAACTTAGAAGATAGAAACAAAGTATTGATCCTACCACCATAGTATCGATCCGATACCAATGCTAGCGTTGGTATTTATACTATGGATATCTGGATCGATCCCCCCACCTCTAATACACTATGTAGTTTAGCTAACAAACTAAATGTTAGTTAAAAACCATGACCAGGATGACTGAGAACCTACACAGACAAGAGGGAAAATACTTTTTCAAAGGGACTGTATATGAAAAATAGTATTACTACTCTAATTAAATGGTTAAATGTTAAACATATAAATGAACCATGGTTTAAAGAGGAAACCCTTTTAGTACAGATGAATCTTCTGAACACATAGATAGGACATCCAACAATCTACCAGTGAGCACTGTGTTACTCTGAACTAATTAGTTCAAATCAGGTTCAAAAAAAGAAAAAAAAAATAGTGTCAATATGATAATTTTTCATGTTTGTATGGTATGTTTGTTTTTTATGGTATGCTATGTTTTCCATGTTCTGCAACTTATTTGAAGACACTACTCCTTCATTATAATATTTTACCCTGTGTTTTACGTTCACCTTTCTTTTAGTATCATGTAGGATGTGCAGAGAGTAATAATTCAGAATAACTTACCATTGCTGTGGCCAATGATTCTGCTTTGCTCTGCTCTAGTAAAACAAAACAGTTGTTACTGACTCTGTAACAATACACAATAAATGTGAATTTGGCATAGATTTAAATCACAGTTCCATAAGACTTACTCTGTTTTAAAATAAACCAGAAGAACATCAAAATTAACAAGATCAGCCCACCAAGAGGAATGATGAGGATCTTTGGGTCAAATGAAGCTCTGCAACATGCAGTTTAAAAAAAAAAAAAAAAAAAAAAAAAAAAAAAAAAAAAAATTTAAAAATTTTTTTTTTTTTTTATTTTTCTT
>VUQG01044987.1:50193-66538 GCA_015106755.1 Etia nguti | reverse complement strand
GTTTTTGATTTTAAAAAAAAAAAAAAAAAAAGAAATACTGGGACATCTGCTGTCTCCCTTTTGGCCGTCTGGTCTTTTAGCACATGGGATGGAGGGAGAGAAAGACAGTTGTCAACACAAGGCATGTGGTTTTATGGCCATATGTTTATAGAGTGAATGGCTCTCAGGCCTCCTGTGGGGTGATGACATGACCAATTGAGATATCAGCGGAGTTTTATTTTAAACAAACAAAGACCAGAACCAGAGTGTAAACATGGGATTATTAAGTTTACGACATTAAAATGACTTGATGGTCTAATCTATGTTATATTCCATGTCTGGTTTATAAAATATCAGTCATAAAAATATCTGAAAAATGAAAAAAAACATGTCAGAGTACAAAAATATTCTGTTTACTTCCGCATAACATTTGGCGCAAAGTTATTGCTGATTGTTTTTCTAGCAGTCGCTGCCATATAGAATACTGGATTAATCAACTTATGCACATGCATGAATAAAAAGCAGCTTGCATTGCTCTAAATAACAAAAAGGGCAGGACAAGAAGGAGTGCAGCCTTGCTTTACAATGCATTTCATCCAGATGAGGCAGCACTTACATGGCCTCAGCCAGCTGCATGTAGAGAACACATCTGGCGAGCTGATTCAAATGACTACAGATGTCAAATTCTTGTTTAAATATTTGGCGGACCCATGTTGCTCCACTCAGACATGTGAGCAGGCCGCAGTGACTGCACAGAGAAAAACTGCAAAAGCATCCAAACCTACTAGACAGCATGTTAACACGCCAACTTTGCATTTCAGTACAAACAATTTCTATAGTAGAAACATCCAAGGAAGGAAAAAACGGTCCCTTTTACTTCTAATCATACTCAAGTTAGGTGTAAAGGGTAAAGTAATATACCAGACATCATATAACATAAGTATTTTGGACATAAATACAAGAACAGAATGATAAATCGTAACAAGAGCTTATTTTTGTTGACAAGATGTAAGAGCCAACTAGATTTTCATATTAGACACCAGTCTAATACACAGCCCTAGATACTGGTTGGCAACCATGTGACAACCACCGTCAAAAAATGTGTATACCCTGACGCAAAGAGGTATACGGTGTGCAAAGAAACATCTTGCAATCTTGCTTTGATCGTTAGATCGCCGTGGTCACCACTAGCTTGCACGGAAAGCACCAAAAAAGCAAATGTTGTGCCTCACTGTTACCGCCAACACATTTCTAAAGGTGCAACTTTTACTTTGAAGGCAAATATTCACAGTTTCCAGTTTGAGTCGCACTTTCTCAAGTTTAAATACTGCTCGGCTAATAGTTCACAAGTGTTTGCTGACAAGTCAATGCTTGCCATGCAAACTACAGGCAGCTGTGGCAACGACTGCTAACGACTGTCAGCAACCTACACCAGCCACTCACGGTTGGTGATTGATCGTTAACAGATGTTTGCAGGGTATCGCCGACTTGTCTCTACTCCTGTGTGACTCAGACATATGAAGCTGCCGACTTAATGTTCAGAAAGGAAACAGGGCAAGGAAGAAGAAAGTCAATAAGCTATTTCTGAAAATGTAATAAACTGATTTAAACTGAAAATGCCTTTAAACTATAGGCCATATATAAAGATTGGAATTAACCATCATGGTGCCACCAACTTGTTTTTAGAAAACAAAAGTGATGATATTTGAAACTAGTGATTGAAACCTTGAAATCATTAGGGAAGGTGTCTCCTCAAATATAGAATTAAGTGAGTATCTCATAGCCCCCCCCGCCTTTAAAAACAAACCTCCTGAAGCCATGTCATTATTTTTATAGAATTTCTGCAGTGTACTCCTTGAGACCTGTGCATTATGCTGTTTATCTTACACAAGTCATATCTGTCTGAGGACTGTAAAATTACAGTATTACGCAAAGATATCCTCTGGTTAGCCAAACATACTGCAATACAAAGCAGCTCTTACTTGCTTTCCTTCCTAACAGTTAACTGGGTCATGGTAAGGCAAGCCCATCTAAGGTGCCTTTCATATCAGTCATCTTCCACACCTATGTTTTTCAACAGTGCAGCCAACCCAGTCTTGTTTATAAATCCTCTAGATACCAAAATCTTCTGCAGTCAATTATTTTGGACACAATGACAATTAGTATTTCACTTATTTACTTGACTTTAAATGCCCATAATGGGACTGGTAAGGTTAAAGCTATGAGGAAAGTTCAAGGAACATTGCAAGTGGGGCTGCTGAATGTAGGGGAAAACCCTGGGTGGAATCTTGTAAAAGACTGGAAACACTCTTTTTTGGCTCATCCATAGAGCCAGATCCACCTCCGCCTTCACATTTTCATTGAGTTTGCTTTCCTGCATCTCTGCAGCTTGGCCAGCACACAAACATTCCTCAAGGGAATGCAGCTATTTTTCAGACTCGACTTCATCCTGACTACTTTTTTCTTTCCTCCAATGACTCGCTCCACTCACATATAGTTGTCCCTCCATTCCTTTCTCAAGCCTGCACGTGTTGAATATCAATGGCTTGCATGACACACACGCACGCGCGCGCAGTATACACACACTGGGTGGAACTGTTCGTTTGCATAAACATTTCCACAGCTCAGAGACTGCCCTCAGAGGGCCAAGGCCTTGTTGTCATAGATACAAGAGATGTGTTTGGATGGCAGAAGGTTTTTCCTGAGAGGACCCCAGAGGTGCCCGAGGATATGCCGCACCCTTAAAACATGAATGACTCCTAATAGCTTGCATATGAGCTGTTACATAACATGTCTTTCCTCTGGGATCAAATCATGACATGCCTGCAGAAATATTATAAATTCATGGAGGGTGAAACCTCTCGCATGTTCTCTCCAAACTTTTACACAATTCGGGGTGAACTGAGGACACTATCAAGAGACTTCCAAGATGGCAATTTCTAGCCTTCTTTAACACGTTTTCCTTACTGGGCTTGATGTTTGTTAATTATATCTTGGGATAACTTTTACTGGGCCTGGCTTGGAATCATCTGGGCACAAAACGGAAATACCAGCCTGGTAGGAATTTGGCACAAATTCTGCCAAAAACACTAAAGTGCGAACCACACCTATCTTTAAATCATTGTGGAATGACAACAAGATATCTGAGAAAAATGAACATGGTTGCATGCAACAGGGTGTAAAAGCTCAAAGTTATCCATGAGTCATAGAAAGAAAAAGTACAAGATGTAGCTTTACTTCAGAAGTAAAGCTACATCTATTATAATCATAGCAGCACCAGCCGTCCTCTTTGTTCTGCATTCAGGGTTGCCGAGCTTGAGGTCTATAATTTTAATGTCTACCAGCTATCAAACTGAGTAAATTACTCAGCCTTGGTGAAGTGTTTTGGATTTTTGTTTAGTCTATCATATTACAAGTAAGAAAAACTTCTGTCAGTCTCTCCGCCTCGGTGACTGTCCCAACTTGTCTGCTAGATTTAAGCTTTTTTGTCAACAATATGTCTTACTGTGCCAACATAACTGGCTAGTAATATCTTCATGAACACTGGCAGGCCATAATTGACTTAGTTCCCCCTTTCAAAACATGGATGCTTTAGTTCTTCCTTTGGACACTTTACTTTTTTTACACCAAGTCCAAAATAACTAGCCCTTCTCATCATTAAGCCAACTTAACTAAAACTGTGCTGCCAACAAAGACTGCGAGCAATGCTGTCATTGTTAAGGTGTGGGAAATACCTTGTCTCGGAAGCGATGGAATACTTTGTAATACAGGCGTGCCCAATCCCAGTCCTCGAGAGCTACTGTCCTGCAGCTTTTAGATGCATCCTTGTTCCGACACACCTGAATCTAATGAACGGCTTGTTATCAGGCCTTTGCCAAACTTGATGGCATGCTGCAGAGGTAACCCAACCATTTGATTCAGCTGTGTTGAAGTAGGGATGCATCTAAAAGCTACAGGACAGTAGCTCTCGAGGACTGGGATTGGGCACCCCTGTTGTAATAGGAAGAAGAATTGGAATTCCCCATGCTTTCTTAAGTTACTTTTACTTTTGCTACTTGCCCTTCAGGATACTTTGCAGCAGCTGTTGAGTGCATTTTATTGTTTGCAATAATCATAACACTGCTAATTATCAGTACATAAAACACATAGTTACACAGTTCACTGGATTTCGACGCATAGGTACTTTATAACATTTGTGCAGCACGTAATACAAGCAAACTGAGTCAAACATCTCAGGTTTCTTTGCTGATATAAGACCCTGTTGCCAGTATCAATAATTTAGTGTGCAGGAAGTTTCTGTGCATCCAAAATTGTGACTGGACGGTAAACACAAAAAGAGGGCAAGATAATAGAAACAGATACCTAAAATTTGATTAAAGCTAGTAGCTTTTTGACTTCAGCTGGATTACAATGTTTGACAGATGTGTGTCACTGCCAAAGCAGTGCAATTCCTAACCATACAGAAACTGAAGCAAAAACTACAGATACCCTGGCTGATTGCCAGTTGATGGTGTGATTCTACATGTATGTGCTCATGACTTTCCTACTGCGTTAAAAATGTCAAAGGTGCAAAACCAAAATAACATAACCACTTTCGTTGCTTATGCTCACGCAGATATGGAGCAGAATAAAACAACAAATACCAACGACGGTGATAAACTAAGATTCAAACATCACCAGCCCAGCAGAGTGAATCTATGTTGATAAGTTAGTCTGCACAGTCAAAGTAAATACATATATTGTCCTGCAAGAGACATGCAGAAATAAATGGTGCGCAATTGGGAAATAGTTAATCTATCACTCTACCCATTAACTCACTGTAAAAGCATGCACATCAGGAAATAGACACATTAAAACTGAAACTACAGTTACTCTCTTGTAAACACTCTTTGCTTATTCATAAATGTAAATATTCTGTTTGTTAAGCAGTTAGTGGGATGTATATGTACAGAACTGATCTCCAATGACAAACCCACCAGGGGGCCCAAAGATTGTATAAAAGTTGATACAACCTCCAATCCTAAAACGTGAAGTCAATGTGAAAGTGCCAGGAGTGGCCAGGAGAGGGCGACTCTTCTGGTTGCAAAAGGAAGACAGTTTGTATAGAAGTCTGTGACAAAATTCCTTATAATCTCAGTAAACACTTTCCTAATGAGTTCATGATCTCAATTGCTAATTTAAAGTCTAATTTAACTCAACATGAGGCTCTATTTGTACATTATTAAGAAAAAAAATGAATAATAAAGCAAAATATTCTTTAGGTTGTAGCTACCCTGTAAAGTACGGGTCACGTCCGTATCAGCACGCAGTGTCTTCAGTTTCTCATACAGATCCAACTCTTGTTCACTATTTAGTTGTACACAAAATGCTAAGGAGCCACTTGCTTAGTTTTTCTGTAAAGTGTGTTTTCAACTGCTATCGATACACAGGTATCTGCCTATTTCAGAAAAAAAAGAGCTACTTCCAACTTTCTTCTTCACAAGGGGTCGCCATAGCAAGAAGCGCCATGTGTTTTTACACCGGCTTCCCCACTTGATGCAATCCCGAGGAATTAGGTGAATGTGTTATAACCACTACACTATAGGGCCGCTATCTCTGTATTTTGGCGAGGGTTGTAAAAAAAATGAACCGATTAGCTACGCATTTGCATCAATATTGATACAAACAGTGCCATCCTCATCTCAAGTATCACGGGTGTAGATAGGCAGGCACACAGCCCCTCCCCTCACTAGCAGCTGAACACATGAACAATTCACAGCACTGAACAGCACTTTCTGGGGTACTTCACAAGGTCAGTAAAGCTCTGTTTCAAAAACACTTAGGTATTTTACAGTAACTTGACTGTTGCACAAGTTAATACCAGCTGTTTAACCATTAGCAATTACCCAATAGCCACATTAGCCATCTGTTAGTATTATACATAGCTGACTAGCAGCTATGTATAATAATAAAACAATAAGGTTAATGTTGGAGATAGGCAGCAAGCAAACCTCAACAGTCCTACCCATCTATAACGTCTACAGACAGCATTAATTTACTGAAAATAACAATTATTTGTGTTGAAAAAGTGTTACGTTTCTTTCGAAGTCCAGAAAAACCTACCAGCAGCTAGACAATAACAGCAGCAGCCTACTTTACCAACTCGATTTGATTAACATCAAAACAAAACATGGTGCCAAGTCACCAGAAACACAGCACTACCTCAAACCAGATAAAAATATTCTCACACTTTACACTTAACGTTACTATATTTATTTTTCATTACGTCAGACAACTTAAAACAGTACTGAGAATCAAGTGTTTTCCCTGTGTTCCCATGTACGAAAACTTTTTGTTACAGAAAAAAAAAACCACATTAAAGCTTGGCTATGATGCCATTGTTTAGTGAAATATTGTTATTCTGTCTGCCCTGAAAGTGGCAAAGAAAGCTACATGTTGATGTTAAGTTGCTAGGATGTTTATGAAATAATAACTGGAATGGTAATAAACAATTACCAAATCAGTTTCCTTTTTAAATATAACCCTAAAACACCTCATTTATACCCACATGTGAAATAACAATATCATATTTTTTGTTAACCTGAAAATTGGCATCATCACTGGTCCAGCATATACAGAACTGTTTGTCTCTACGTCTGTCTACAGCCTGTTTTACTAAACCGAGAGAGCTTCAAGGAGTTCAAGCAGGAAACTGCTTGGAAATCAGCTCAGAGGTACTGTGTCAACAGTAAAAATAAATAAATAAAACAGAAACAAAAACAAAAATTCGTGATCTTTCAGCCTTCACGCTCAGATCTGATGTTCTAAGGTATCAAACTTGTATCTACAACGATATCTGCAAAGATACATTATTGCCATTATACACATATCAATAAATGACCAATAACGCTAATCTCGGAAGTATGTGATGTAACATCGAACATCGCGTGCACTTACGTCAGACCACAATGTCCCCCTGTGGTACTCGTTTTGAGGACATCTGTTTACAAAATCACATTGTGGGTACTTGACTTCCTTTAAAGATCAAGAAGAAATCCCCCTTCACTTTAACACTAGTTAAGGGTTGGTTGGGGGGGGGTTAAATCACTAATGCTATATCCTCTGAGGTGATGGAAACACGGTTGTGTGTGTGTGGGTGTGCTGATCTCGCTCACATGACATAACAACTGACAGAGACGACCACAGGTGACAGACAGACAGCGGGGGGATTATTTAGTCTGCAGCACTTGTGTTTACTGCCATCACTCATTCAGCTCACGTCAGTAGTCCGCTGGAGTAATAGCTGCATATTAACAAACCGTAGGACATGTCTGCAGACTGTCATGTATGGGGTACACCCAAAAAGTGCCGCTATTAGAGCGCACAGTTCAATGAACAAATCGTAAGTCTCAGGTCTAGTAGAGAAAAAAAACTGATGTCGTGGCTATAGACGAAAAACCGCGTATTTCTATGCAGCGGAACCCTTATGCTAATAAACTTCGACTGCTACCGTGTAGCAGTGAAAGTTTGACTTTCAGTGCGCTTTGCTTACCTTTTGGGACCAGGCCGTAGGATCCAGTCAGACTAGATACCCAACTTCTCGAGCCTGGTGATGTGGTGCGGTGTTGGCGGAGCTGCTCTTCTCCACGACACCGCAACTTTTCAACAGCTACGCGTCCCACAGCCTCGGAGGTGTGCGCCGAGTCATTATTTCCTAGAAGAGCTGCGTGGTTTTGTTTGCGAAGGGCATTAGAACATGTTGACACGCAGGAAGAGGCACGGCTGTGGTCCTCTGATGGCTGTGGTGTCGATGTAATCAGCTGTCATCACATTACCCACGAGAAGAGCCGAGCTGCTCTGCGCCTCTCCTCTCCATGCCTACACACGTTCAACGCCACCCACTTTTCCCGAACAGACCCGCGGCTGGCTGAGCTGATGCCTGACTGAAAAGATTTAACCAACCTGACTACTTTTACTCTAGATTTATATTAAGTTTTTCAAAAGTACAGTAAGCAGAGTGTGTATGTGTACACTGTTATTTATTAAAAATAAATAGATCCGTATATTTTTGATAACCATTGGGGCCTGTTTCAGTACATTAGCCCATTAGTTTACGTTTTGCCAAAGCGGACACATCTTGATATTTTTACTCCTGAAATCAGCTAGAGTAGCTTGGCATTAATCATATTTCAAATAGTCATAATTTAGCAGCCCCTAGGTTAATCCACTGTATAAAGCAACCTTATCTCTTGTTAAAACCACCCTTTTAAGCCAAGTTTCTTCTGATTGGTTGCTCTTCCAAAACAAAAGGTTAAACAGTACATGGATGCGGCTGGATATTTCCTCTCTTTGACATCATACAGAGCCGATTACAGGAAAAAATTGCAGGAAACCCAATGTTTGAGGAGTTTAAAGCCTGAATATTCTTGGCGTGCGCATATTCTAACTTCATGACCTGAAACTTTGGGCCTTTTTATCATTTGTATCCAGTATTGTATTATATTACAGTTACTCTATTAACTATCATTTGTAGCTCAACTATATAAACTATTTGCTCCTTAACCTTGTCGTTTTAATCAGCTTTAATAATACTGCCATCTCTTGCTTGTAGAAGCCCTTTGAGAGACGGAACAAACTCCTTTACAAGCAGGGAATAAAATATGCCAATGCTTTCTCAGTTCTTCAATCTCATTCCATCACAGGTCAGCACTTGTTTGTACTGTGACGTTGACCCAAACCAAAAAAAAAAAAAAAGTTCACAGTAGTTTTAGGAAGTAACATCATCTCCAAGTTTGGAACTTGTGATTTTCTGTCTTTCTTTATTTGGTGTCCCCACAAGTCATTTGACTGAAATTAATCCTGACTTTTGAGATTTTTTTTCTTTAATGTGGTAAGTGTTTTGGGACTAGAAGTAAATGTAAAAAAGAAGAATTTAGTTTAATAAAGCTTTCTGACACCCAGCAGGAAGGTGTTACTAGTATCCTCTTTTGTGGCTGTCTTCTCAAACTGCAGCTCTTTCATTTGGAGTCATTAGGACGCTGAAATCTTTTTTTAGAGACAGAAAATCATAGTGGCTGCATGAGCAATTATATGTTGGGTAGATCTTTTCTCAGCCACGGTGTTGTGGTGCAAAATCCGTTTTTGCTGCGTCTGCAGTAATGACAGCTTCCTCATATGTGATCTTGTATATGCAGAACAATGGGGGGAAACAGTCAGTTGGATATTTTAACTTTGAGCAGGGGACACAGAAAAGGAAAAGATACAGGAGAGCACACACAGTCGCACTCATAAAAATGGACTTAAACTAGCATAAACAGAAATACTTACCATTTCTGTTTATGCTAGTTTATTAGAAAGCACTAGTGCTGTGTTGGAACCCTTTATGTGCTTAGTATTGCTTTAATTTTTCATTGACAAAGATTTGACAGTAAGTTGGGAAAATTCTTCAGAGATTTTGGTTCATATTGACGTGATAGCATCACACAGTTACTGTATGGGTGTCGGCTGCACATCTATGATGTGAATTTCCCATACAACACATCCCAAAGGTGCTCTTTTGGATTGAGATCTGGTGAGTACACTGAACTCACTTTCTTCTTGCCATATTTTGTTTCTTGTCTTATTCAAGAAACCAGTTTGATTATATAGGAATGGACATCATCATCAACAATACTCAGGTGGACTGTGGTGTTTTAAACAATGTTCATTTGGTACTAATGGATCCAAAGCATACCACGAAAATCCCCAACACCATTACAGCACTACCAGCAGCCTAAACTGTTGATACAAGGCAGGATGGATCCATGCTTCCGTGATGTTTACATTAAACCCTACCAAATGTTACAGCAGAACTCAAGAATCATCACGTCAGGCCAATTGTTGTGAGGACATTTGCATCTTGTCCTCATTTTCCTGTTCTTAGCCGACAGGAGTGGATGCCTAGTCTTCTGCTGCTGTAGGCCATCTGCACTTCTGCAAACCTTCTTTTGTAACGACTTGTTACTTGAGTTACTGTTGCCTATCAGGTCAAAGCAGTCTGGCCATAGTCGTCTGACATCACCAAGGCATTTTTTAATTAAATTCAACTTTTTTAAATTCAATTTTATTTATATAACACCAAATAACAACAACAGTTGCCTCAAGGCGCTTTATATTGTAAGGTAAAGACCCTGCCATATACAAAGAAAACAGTGAAAAACAGATAAAACCCCAACAACCATTTGACCCCCTATGAGCTAGCACTTTGGCGACAGTGGGAAGAAAAAACTCCCTTTTAACAGGAAGAAACCTCCAGCAGAACCAGGCTCAGGGAGGGGCGGCCATCTGCTGCAACCGGTTGGGGGTAAGCAGATGAAAATAGGACAAAGACATGCTGTGGAAGAGAGCCAGAGATTAATAATAACTAATAATTTAATGCAAAGAAGTTTATAAACACATAGTGAGTAAAAAAGGTGACTGAAGAAGAAACACTCAATGCATCATGGGAATGCAGCAGCCTACACCCATTGCAGCATATCTAAGGAAGGACTCAGGGTCACCTGATCCAGCCATAACTATATGCAAGCCTAATCTTAAAAGTACAGAGAGTATCTGTCTGCCGAATCCAAACTGGAAGCTGGTTCCACAAAAGATGACCTGAGAGCTGAAGGCTCTGCCTCCCATTGTACTTTTAAATACTCTGGGAACCACAAGTAAGCCCGCAGTCTGAAAGTGAAGAGCTCTAATGGGGTGATACAGTATTATCATGTCATTAATGTAAGATGGGGTCTGATTATTCAAGACCTTGTATGTGAGGAGCAGGATTTTAAATTAAATTCTGAATTTAACAGGGAGCCAATATGGGAGAAAATTTCTCTCTTTTAGTCTGTGTCAGTACTCTTGCTGCAGCATTTTGGATCAACCAAAGGCTTTTCAGGGAGTCTTTAGGACTCGAGTAACAAATTACAGTGGTCCAGCCTAGAAGTAATAAATGCATGAACTAGTTTTTCAGCATCACTCTGAGACAGGATATTTCTATAGATAGATACATAAAGTTGTGTGTCATCTTCATAGCGGTGAAAATGTATGCTATGCCTTCTAATAATACTGCCTAAAGCAGGGGTAGGGGAACCCCAGGCCTCAAGGACTGGTATCCTGCTGCTTTTAGATATATCCTTGATTCAACAAAGCTGACTTAAATGGCTAAATTACCTCCTCAACATGTCTTAAGCTCTCCAGAGGCCTGGTAATGAACTAATCATTTCAGGTGTGTTGACCCAGGGTGATACCTAAACCCCGGGCCTCAAGGTCACCGGCCCTTGAGGCCCGGAGTTCCCCACCCCTGGCCTAAAGCATGTATAATGTAAACAGAACTGGTCCTTGCACTGAACCCTGTGTAATTAACCTTGGTGTGTGAAGATGACTCTCCACTTACATGAACAAATTGGAGTCTATTAGATAGATATGATTCAAACCACTGCAGCACAGTACCTTTAATATCTACAGCATGCTCTAATTGCTCTAATAGGATATTATGGTCAACAGTATTGAATGCTGCACTGAAAAAAGATGATAATAATACCAGTTTTACAGTATGTCCATATGCATTATATACGTCTGACTGTAAGAAGAATTTTTTTTTTTTTATTGTTGTTGTTTTTTTTTTATGGTTCATGCTTTGTGACAATGCCTTATCTCACTAATTCATTGTGATTTTGGGCTGGTTGTGTTGCAGAACATCTTCATCATCCTGATTCATTGACTGCGGGTAAATCAATGTGGGAGAAGCCTGGCACTGGTGGACTGTTGGTGGGCTTCATTGACGCCACATTTAACCAGTCTACACGAGTGCAACCCCACGTGCACACATACATGCGTACTACAGCTGGGAACACTCCAGATCATTAACCACTTATGAAACGCCAGCTTTGTTTCTCTTCACAGTAGCCACTTTCATCCAAGGGCAAAATGTGGGTCTATTGTTGTCTTTCAATATTTTCCTGCCAGTTAAGCGTCATTACAATGGTTTGTGTGAAGAGAATACACTGGCTGTCACACAATCAATTCAATTGTGCTGCCTCTGAGAAACATGAGCTATGATGGTTGAGTGGCCAAAAAAAAGTTATTGTAGTTACCAAACTGATCCCTGAACTGATGTCAGTAAGGACGAATTAATGACTATTATGATCCAATTTTACCATAACAAAAGCTTTAATGTCACATGATAACGTCACATGATAATCTCAAGCAGACAGTAGTCATTTTTTGATTTTAGGATTATTGTGCAGTCATGTGATCCAAGCACTATTTCATTTTTCTCTCTTCAGAAAATAAAAAAGGGGAACTATCTGGTTTTTATTAAAACATATGCCACTCTTATTGAGGTTGGGTGATGAAATTTAACGCATCAACTAAATCATTATCAAAGCATTATCACTCTTACAAAATTGGTTGCTGAATTACAGTAAACTACTGTTTTTACTTTGCATTTAACTATTTATGGATTTCCTCATGTGTTTCTGTGGAAGCTCGGGGTCATAAATTCACAGAATGCCTGGTGAAGTGCGCTTTTCCTCTTTCCTGTTTGTCAGAGAGAGAGGCTGTTGTGTTTTTTACGGGAATGACACAGAAAGGCAGTAGTGTTCAAAGTATCTATCTGGAGCAGAAAAGTACCCCCCCCCCACACACACACATACACACACACACATCAATCGTTAACAGGAAAAAAAAATTAAAGGTGAATTTTAGGTCAGCATAACAGAACCAGAAAAGCTGTTGTATGCTTGTTTTCCCTGCATAAATCATACATAGTTTCAATTTAGTTTCAACCTGCCTGAGGAAAACCTGTTGAAAGAGCAGGTTTGAGACTGCAGTTTGAAAAACACATTTAGAGGTTTGTTCTCTGGTCAACAAAACATATCATAAAAGTACACAACAATTTTTTGTCTTCAAAAATGTTATCATGAAACTTGATGATATCAGTGATGTTTATGTTTCCACCTAACGGCATCCTTTGCTGCCATCTCCAGGAAGTGGAGGCTCAGTCTTGTGATTTTAGCTTGTTGTCTGTCATTTGCAGTCATCCAGGTCATCGTAGTCTAAGGAGCTTGGAAAGAAAAGTGTCTGGACTTCTTGAAGACGTTTCACCTCTCATCTGAGAAACTTCTTCAGTTCTAAGGTCAAATGGTGGAGAGTCCCAGATTTAAGCCCTATGGGAGTGTCCCCCCAAGAGGGACATGGACCCCCTACTGATCCTCTACCTAATAACACAGCCAAGGTGTGAAAACAGGTGTGGGTCACAATCAGTCAAGGTTTCGGGTGAACCTGCTGTGAAACCTAGCCCCACCCTATCATGTGATTTCCTGAGGTCAAAAGGCCCCGGATGTGAGTGGGTGTTAAGGCGTCTGGGAAGGGCTCTCAAAACTGGATTATAGATGGCAGACGGTGTCGTAAGCCACCGCCTCTGTTCAAGGCTGGTCGTCCACAGTGGACATAGATGGCTTCTTTCACTCCTCTTTCAAACCATCTGTCTTTTCTGTCCAAAATGTGAACATTGGCGTCCTTGAAAGAATGACCTTAGTGTCACTCTTTTGAGGACGCCAATTTTCACCTGAGACGTCAATTGAATCATTTTTAAATTTTTACTGTTACTATTTATTACTATTTGTTTGATCCTCCATACTCTAAAAAATCCTGACTTCTAAAAAAAATTTTTTACTGAAATTTTCGATATTCTGAGCTCCTTATAGGCACACAAAAATATACAAAACTAAATGATTAAAAGAGATTTATGTATTTTCTGTATATTTATTTTGCTACAAGATGTAAAGTCAGATGACTGCGACTTCAGCAACAATTAATTCCCTTTGATTTTTTGAAAAAATAATTGTTATATTACCAAAAAATGTAAAGAAAAGAAAAGACAATTCTGCGAAATATTTTGAAATCCATAAATACAAAATGTTTAAAAATGAATGTCCATTTCAGCGAATCAGCGTATTAATATCTATTATATGCTTTAAATGTGTACCTGAGTGCACTTTTAATGCTCTGTTTTTCAGAGCAACAAACCAGCAATAATAAAGAGGTCTTAGATACAGATAGTAAAAACATTTCTTTAATTTCATTTTCATTTACCATCAAATTATTGTAATCAAAACAAAACAAAAATATCCTTTACAAATACAGGCTAGCTGTGTTCATACAAATTAAAACTGTTGCATAAATACACAAGCCTTTCAACAGTTTCTCGATACAGGCACACAGAAAAGCAAAACCCAAAAAGGAAATAGACGACGCTAGGACTACAAAGGTATGTTATGGTCGTGTATCATTTACATAATTCATACGTGTATGCATGTGTATGTTTTTTGTACGAGCTCTTCTGTGTATGTGTTTATGACTGTGTGCAATCTAAATGATTGTCCATGCCTCATCTTGGGCCAAGCTTTAAGGGGGCTTTAGGAGATGAGAGGTTCCTCCTGCCGTGGTGCGGCTTCACCTTCAGGTTTTGTTTTGGTGCTGGTTTCAAGTAAAAATGAAGCTGTCAGGGACCAGATGGAATAACCAGTGTGAGTTAGTTTATTTAGGAGACATAAAAACACACAAACACACACCACACAATAACCACAAGTTTGGTCAGAGGTGCCGTAACCATACGAGCAGAAACCAACCTGTATGGCCTCAGCTGGTCCCACTGTGACAGTGCTGGTGAAAGGGAGGTAACCGGGCGCAGAGGCTGTTACAGTGTACGTGCCTGGCAACAGAAGTCTGAAGTAGTCGCCATCAACTCCTGGGGGAGCACATATTAGGAAAATTATGAGATTTGAACAGTCACTGTATCTTAAATAATAAAAAAAAATAAACAAATAAACATATTCCTGGAGTGCCACCAATATGTCGACAATGAAGGTAGTTTTTAAAAGTAAAATAAATAAAACAAAATTTACACTATATTTATGCACCGGCCACTTCATTAAGTACATCTTTTCAATGGATAATCAATTCAAATATCTTGTTTGGTAATAACAAACAAGATATTTGAATTGATTATCCATAGATACCTCCGGACGTCGCCCGGAGGTATGTAGACGCTGCCAAAATGACCCACTGAAAGAAAGTTGTTGGTGCCAAATTGGAAACTGATGATGAACTACGTGATACCATCATGTCAATATGGATCGGATCCTCTGAGGAATGTTTGCAGTACTTTGTTAAATCTGTGGCATGAAGAATTAAAGTAGTTCTAAAGGCAAAAAGGGATTTATCACTGTACTAGTGAGGTGCACCTGTTGAACTGGCTGGTGAGTGTACATGCTGCACGTCTTGATATGCGACTTTAATTTCTCTCAAGTTGCATTTCCATTAATGACCAGTAGAGGATGACTTGCTCCGTTATACCTGTGCTTGACTTCCACACCACGTCATTAGATGCACTCGACTGTCCTTTTGAGTGTGAGAATTGAATACACTTGTAAAATTTGGATATCATACTAAAATTTAGCTACAACTCTAAAAGTCTTGTAGAGGTTTTGTCTTGTTTCATTCTGTTTCATTTCCAAAGAGTCATATTTTTATGGAACTGAGACTCAAAGTCAACTTCTGGCTGCTCAAGGCATTCGATTCATGCAGAAGTTATTGTTAGTGCCTGCCATTAGTCATGCACTATGTGTCCTTGTCTCATTTTGAAATGACAGACTTACACCGGATGCTATCAAACACTGGTCTTCTATTTCACTGGCTGGGACACTAGACAATCAGTCACTACAAATCCAACTTCCACACCTATCAACTTTTGGAGTGAAGGGAAAAAAAGATAACAAAGACATATATACCAAAATTCCCTGTTACCTGCGGTCACGTCATGGTTGATGCCAGCTACTGAGATCTCTGCTTTGCTGATGGGGTTATTGTTTTCATCATACACCATGCCTTTTATCCCATGATGCACCTGAGAAAAGAAGAAACGTGTACATACTTTAAATACTGAAGTATATTTAATAAAATCTAAGGTTTGGAAATTGGATTCCTATTGTATGTTTGATGTGCAACGCTGTCTGTAGCCTTAAGAGCTTAAAAAAGGAAGGCGACTGGAAGTTTTTTGAAGACGTTTCACCTCATCGAAGAGGTTTCTTCAAAGCTTTCTGTAGTCACTCATGTTTATTAGCACATACGCTCAAAAACCCAAACCTAAAGTCTGAAATACTGACTTTAAGTGATTTGAATACATGTAAACTAAACTTTAGATTTAATGGAATCTGTTCAATTGAAATTTACTTTATTGGTATACATTCAGTTTATACCAAACATATTTTCCTTAATGGTTAATTATTTGACTAAATAAAGCTTTTTTTTTTTTTTTTTTTTTTTTAAAAAAATATATAAATATTTTTTTTTTTTTTTTTTTTTT
>VUQG01044987.1:24559-43145 GCA_015106755.1 Etia nguti | reverse complement strand
AGCTAAGACACAGCTGGCACTGAAACCTCATCCAGTGCAGATCTCATGAATTTGTTTATGTCAACAAAGTTAAAGCCAAGATAACCCAACTATGTTACAGCTGCTCATTATTCAACTTCGCTCACACGCTCACACGAGCATGATAAATGCACTCATCCATCCTCCTCCTCGCTCCCTCGTTCTCTCTCACCCACATATGCTCTGAGCCACACATACTTGCATACACACACGGACACTTTAACACACACATACACCCTCAAACAGTTTCCGTGTATTCAGCAGAACTGACCTGATGCTCCCAGTTGTCCGGGAGGGGCAGGTGGTGGTTTCGTCCTTTGGTTTTCTCATAGTAGTACATGAGCGCGTTCAGGTCCGGAAAGTCACGGTTTAGATCGATTTCTCTGGCGTTCCCTCGACCCACTAGGTAACCGTTGAACTCCGGACCCTGTTGATGCACAGATCACAAAAAAAAAACATTTTTTTTTTTTTCAAACTGTTGAGTAATCTTGCTCTTTCCCACCAGAATGATTAAATGATCATATTTTGGCTTGTGACGTTAAGGTTTCCTGAGGTCAAGTTATGAGCTCAAATTTCTCAGAAGCAGTAAAGCAAAGCTGAATTTATTATTCCCCAGTCCTCAGAGCCTATCTATAGAGCAACAACAGTCAAGTATTTTTGCCAAAACGGATTTTTAAGACCGTGCAACAAATCCAAGGTACTGAGTGTGCTAATAGCCGGACAGATCGACTGTCACAATCGATTAAAAGTACCTAAAGTCAAAGTACTTTAAGCAAAAAGCTTAAATTCTCTCTCTTAGGCAGTTTTTTTTTCTGCTGCTGGATCTGTATGATGTCATTGACAGCAGGTACACCTGATATGGGTCCACAGCTCTGGCTGTGGGCACAGAAGCCCCTCCTACCTGCTGTTATGACCTTCTGTTTGCAAGGGACAGTCAATCAGAAGAAAGCTGGCTTAAAGAGAACAGCTTTTTCCCCCTCACTACAGTGAGCATGGTAAACAATACTCCAGCTAAACATCAAAGTAGTTAGCACTGTCATTGCAAGCATGTTAGGATGTTAACATTTCAGCATAGTTAGAAGGTCTGTTTTGCTTAAATTGCACCGTCACAGGGGCATCAGTAACTGTAGACTTGTTTTATTTTATGAGTGCCTTGAAATGTTCTTATTTGTTTGCATCTTTACCCCGGACCTTTAATCTTAAATGTCACTATATGTTTTTTTACTTATCAAGTAAAGCAAAGGGGCAATTTAATAAGCTCTTTTTTTGATTGGTTTGACTTTCCTCTGTATTTCAGTGCAAGACTTTGTAAGACTTTACAAAAGAGCTGACTGACCTGTATGTTGATGTCTATAGCTTACATTTCTTCTTCTTCTTGTTTTTTTCCCCTAAAAGCTTGATAACAACACTGAGTCGCCAAGGATGCTTTAAAATGAAACTGCCTTGCCATTTTTGAACAGATGCTGCTGCACCCAAACATTTGCTGACGCAACTAATTACAGTGCAGTATGTATGTGTCGTCTGAGTGGCAAAGAGAGGGACTGTCGTTTGAAGCTGGTCGCTTCAGGACATATCATTAGCCAGCAAGAGATTGTGCACACGAGTGTGTGTGTGTGTATTTGCGTTGGAGCAGTCAGCGTGTGTATCAGTTGTTTCACGGCCCATAATTACCCCTGACACAAAGTTAGGGGCTTTCTTGGGAAGCTGATAGATGGAATTATTACAGACACAAGCAAACGGTGGAGAAAAATCATCAACTACTGTTTGACTCGTAGTCGCTCGTCTTACACAAACACACACACATAATTATTTAAAAATCCAAAAAGATTGTTTTACAAAAACGTTATCGGATGGAGTGAGCTGCATTTTGAGTGTGGCTCGCAGGTGTTTAGTTTCACTCAGGGACCTCAACATTTCTAATATTTCCACTGCCAAGAACAAAACCAAGGGAAAAGAAAATATAGATTTGTTTTTTTCTCCTTCTTTGCGCGGGAGACGGTTTCTTAAGAAAAACACCCAGAGACGTCCCAGGAGGGAGTTTTGTTTTGGCACATCGAAGCCTGAAGCTCAAATTACCTGTCTGGCAGCCACCTCGTAACCATCGGGGTTCATGGAAGGCAGGATGTGGATGCGCGTGTCGTGGATCAGCCTCACGATTCGCTGGTTTCTGGCTCGATACTCCTCGCACAAGAACTGGGAGAACTTGATGAGAAGCTCACGCCCAAGCACCTCGTTGCCATGCATGTTGCCCACGTACTTGAACTCAGGCTCCACTGGGGAGGGAGTGGAGAAGCAGAGGGGGCACGAAGTTACATAAAAAGCCACACAGAGCTGTCAAGTACCACGTTTAAAATGGATTACCCGAGGAAACACATGCAGAACGCCACAGTCGCCACACTGACTACTGCAGAAATTTCTTGATAAGGATGTTCTTACAGAAGTAAGCTCTGGAAATTGTGCTGATTGAATTATCTGGATGAGGTTTATCTGCCATTGTTATGTGTATTTGCCACCAATCTATCAGCTTTGCTGTCTGTGTAGGGTTTCTTCCCCCTGAGGATCCCTTTATTAATCACTGCTGAGAGAAGCAAAAAAAGCACCGCAGCAGGAGGGCAGACCTATGACTTAACACTAGATAGAAATTTGCACTAAATTTGACACTAAAACCATCACGTCAAAGAACAAGCACTTGTTTTTTTTTTCATTAGTGAGATATTGATACTTTCAAATCTATCAGTGCCCTTCACTAATTGTTTCAGGCATCCAAATGGCATGCTGGGCATTGCAACTCCCCTCTTTTTCTTTAGCACAGGGCCAACTGGCCATGAGTTCACAAAACAGCGCTGGCTCCAGCATGTATTTTAAAAAGAAAGAAAGAAAACCCACACACACTCATTCAGCAGTATGTGAAACACATGAACTTCGTACAGAGTGCAGGAGGCTTGACCCAGACTACACCTCAGGTCACTCCCCCTTCATGAAGTGTTCAGTTCCTGTTTTTCACCCTCGGTCACCTTGCGACAAAACAGGCCTACATCCTTCAATTCTACTGAAGGAAGCTTCTGAGTATGCAAACACACAGAAAAAAAGCAGGCTTGGCTGGAGCCAAAAAAGCATTCCCTTCAGTTGTCAAGCTTTTTTTTTAAATGCAAGAATGGAAAAGTCTTCCACAGCATTTCCTTGATATGACATTTTGGCCAATTTCCAATGCAAACATTGGATATAATCAGGCAGTAGCTTAAAACTGATTTACAAAGTAAATACCTGAAGAGCTGATTCAGTGGTTTTTGTGGGAGTGTATTCAGGGTTAAATCCTTGTTGACTCAAAGCGAATCTCTTTGTCATCTGCAACATTTTGTCAGTGGTCGGATGGCAAAGAAAAATCAAAATGAATCACAGATGTTGACTCGATTCTTTGACTTTTGGCTTTTTTCTGTTTTTTCTTTTCTTTTTTTTTGTTATTACTTTTGAGTTTTCTTTAATTTACAGCCAGTGATGTTTATCAAAGCAGCCAGTTGTGGATCATTTCACCTTTTCCTCCTCACTGTTAAGCAACACAGTGGTTCGGCTCCATAAAGGCAAAACTGAAAGCTTGAGACAAAACCGGAGCCCCTGGCAGACTGCTCTGTCTCCTGCCAGCTATATTTTCATTGTGTGTGGCAAAAAGTACAAGACAGATGAGGAGCCAGTAGCACAGGTTGTGCATTTGAAATCTATCATAGATTAATATCATTTGCGGATGTTTATCAGCTCTATTGAGGAGTTGGAATTCAATTATTAAGCTCTTAAATTAATTCCATCCATCACGTTTTCTGCCAATTATCCAATTCGGGGTAAAATACAACATGAAATCATTTGTCAGTATGTCACTGGGCTGTCAGACAACAGATCAGGTGTAACTTACATGCTTCGTGGATGCCCGGGTTATCGCTGAACTCCAGGACATAGAGGTGGCGACCCTCCACGCTGTGCCCGATGCTGTAAATGCGGGTGATGTAGGGGCATTCGCTCTGCACTGCAAACAGAGCTCGTACCATGTCCTCGTATTTGTGATGCTGGAAGTCTGAGCCCGACACCAGGAACCCCATCAGCCCCAGCAGGAGAGCACAGAGCCAGGGAAGAGTCCAGGGTTGCTGCATGGTCCCTTAGCCCAGGTTGTGCAGCGCAGGAGAGGCTGGCGAAGAGGCTGCCTGCAACTATGCAAACCACTCACAGGATTTCAGATGTATTCTCCTTCACACACCACACATACTGCTTGCTCCCTGCTTGCTCTTTTTCTTTCTTGTGCCCCTTCTTTTCTCCAGCTCTCTCTCTGCCTCCTCCCACATACAGTCCTCTCAGTGAAGAGCAAGTAAGGACAGCCCCCTGCTCCTTCTTTGTCTCACTCTCCTCCTCCAACAGCTGCTTCTCTCCCTCTCTCTTTCCCTTTGGGTGCTTGTCAAGTACATGCTACTTGCTTTATTAGGGGCTTCAAATGCTTCTGCTTCAAGTAGTTTGCCCCACAGCCCCCTGGGCTTTCGGCACACACACTCTGAATTTCATTCTGCCTCTGAGACACTCATTTTCCATCCCTTTCTTTGTCTCTAACTCTTGTTCTGTGCTCCCTTCCTGGGAAAGAGGGGTTGTTTCCACGGCACTGCTTTCCCCAACCCCTGCAGCCCTCAATCATCCATTCATTAACTCTTAAGTCAACACACAACCCCTGCGTCTGCGTGCACGCACATGTGAGTGTGTGTGTGTGTGTGTGTGTGTGTACGTGCATGCACATGCGCTTGCAGTCCACAGATGAATGAGTGTGAAAGCTCTTTTGCAACCTTTAGACTGGTTTTTGTAGCTCTGTTTCCCCAAAGCACTCACACATAGAAAAACATACCTACACAGGCTCTTGC
This sequence comes from Etia nguti, assembly GCA_015106755.1. NCBI lineage: Eukaryota > Metazoa > Chordata > Actinopteri > Cichliformes > Cichlidae > Etia > Etia nguti. The sequence continues at coordinate 38,238 of VUQG01044987.1, read as the reverse complement.
AAAAAGACTAAATGCTGCAGTTAAACGTCTAAAAGACACAGGACGATGCTGAGATGCATGCATCCCGTACAAACACACACACACACAAACACACACACTTTGACTACTGCAGAGCTTGCAAGGGGTGCTGTCAATCAAGCCTGCTGGAGAAAAAAGGGAGCTTTTTCCTCGCAGAATGTTGTGCAACTGCTTGTAGAAGCTTCAAAAAAAAGTGAGAGGGAAAAGCAAACGTGAGGCCAAGAGAAGAAGTAGCACATGGAAAATTGAGCAACAGGAGGCTGGGGAGGAGGAAGGAAAAAGGTAACAAAGACAAAGAGAGGAAGAACCCGACAAGGATGGAGGGAAAAGCAGTAGAGAAAAAGATGTGGCTGAGTGACGGTGTGAATGGACAAAAGTGGATGAAGGAAAAATGTGCTTTTCTGTTTAAGGCTCTTACATTTGCATGTGGCAGCAGTGGCTTTCTAATAAACAAGCTCAAGTGAATGAGACCAGTCCTCACTGTCTCCGCCAGTGATTGTATTTCTGCGGCTCCACTGTTTACATATGTTATGCCTCAAAGCTCTGATCCTGCTCACCAGTCTCGTTCACATCACCCTGCCAGGCCAAGTGTGCTCAGCTGTAACTTTCATTTGAGTCAAACAATCCAGCAAAAGTCATCCCTCACCTACCCAGACACATCTGTCATTGCCACTTTTTATAACATCAAGAAAAAAAAATCTCAGTTTTTCAGTCCAGAAGTCAAAACATCCATAAAGTCATGGAAGTCAACCGTGAAGTTTTACCTTGAGGGATTTTATAAACAACTGGGAATAGATAGGGCTAGTTGGGTTTTCTGATTTTAAGAAACCTGCGAACAGTCCCAGTTTTCCTTTCCTAAAGATCTTTGCATCCCAACCAATACAGTTCAGTGTTCATAACCAGTCTTACTGCTAAAAGCCAAAATCTGACACTGCAGCTGCAAACTTGCATTTGTCTGACACAGCGCATAGATGCATCATTGACTCATTCAGATGCTTTCAGTGGCTCTAAAAAACACATATTGCAAGACTGACATCTGCTGGACATAGCTGGTACTACACAGGGTACCATTATACTATTTCAACATCAGACTAAAAATTGTAAGCTACAGTTGTCAAGTTTAAAATACCTTAGTTGAAGGAGCCACCAGACGCATTAATACCAGCAAACCTGGCGTGTGCATAAAGATCTGTCTTTCCTCATAAAAGCCTATAAGATCATACTTGATGGAGAACTCTTCAGTCTTCATTCAAAGTTAGTGGTTCTTAGGGCCTTTAGAGGGAGAAGCAGAAAATAAATTATGTAGCTATGTGGCCATCAGTCAGTGTTTAGCTTCATTAATTTTGAATGAATGGCCATTTTTCCAGAACAAACTAACTTCTTCTAATTTTGTTGTTTTTGAGTCTCAAATGAAACATTTGTATTACTCACTTGTGAAAGAGCGGATATATTTCTTTCAGTCCTGCACACTGCAGCGCAATTGTTCAGACCTGCCAAAAAGGAGCACTGTAGTTTTATATTGACACTACTTTTCAGTCCTTACGGCTATTGTCCACTAGTGGGCAGCGTGCAGTCGGTGTACCTGACGTTCACGGGCATTACTCGGAAAATCCTAATTTTAAACCTATGTTTGATATTTCCACTGTGTTAAAAAAAAAAAACCAAAAAAAAAACCTTAATTTAAGCAGGTTAAGGTTAAATAATAATATTTAGGCTTTAGATATATTTAATTTATTGGGTTTTTTTTCGACGAAACTGACTTTATTAACAGTGTTTTAAAACGTACTCCATTAATATGACATATCAGATGACGAAACCTGCCCTCCGCGAACAGAAAACTTCCTAAACGCGCAATTTTGGATGCTGCGCTTTCCCCGCCCACTATATTTAGTAGTATAATAATGAGAGCTCGGCATGGGGAGTAGAGGGGTGGCTTTGAGACATTTGACTCTATTTGGAGTTGTCTGGATTACAGAGGGTTGTATTTTTTTTCTTGCTCTTTTCTCCTCATACTCACACCTCAGCTCACTGGCGGGCTGTGTCCTCTCAGAGAGCCCTCAGCAAGATGAGCGCTCTCCAGACTCAGAGGATGTTGTGCGTGTGGGTTTTGTTCTTTGCGGGAATAACAGCAGTTTGCGGTGAGTTTAGCTGTTTTCTGTCTCTTCCTTCCTTTAAGGAACTCTGCTAAGACTTTAAAAAGTGATCATCTGCCAAAAAGTGATTGCCGGTATTTGCCAGAAATGATTACTGGTATTTAAACTGCTGTAATCCATCAAACGTGCCTCTCCTGAATGATATCAAGTTATTTGAGCCAGAAAGGTAGAAGCTGCAATCAGTTTTTGGCAAATTCTTTATTTATCCGGATAAAAGCCTCATTTTTCAGAGAGAGACCTGGCCAAGAGGGCAGCAGAAAATACAACAACTATAACATAACAGTTCTATTAAGATATTTTAAGTGGCACAACGGACTGTATTGAACATAGCGTATAACACAGAGTGGGTACATACATGCAGTCTCATGAGCATGCTTACAAAACAGAGTTTTTAAAAAAAAGAGACCTCGATAAACCCTTTTGGTAACTGTTTCCTAGCATTCAGGAATGCAGAAGTTTTTACATTACATTTTTTTTTTGAGTCGATCTTTAGAATAGTTTTCTTCATATGTTGGTGCAGTAGTTGAAGACTATATCAGTGAAGTATAGTCCTATATTCAAGTGCACTGGAGAAAAACAAAACGGATTCTTGTGCTAGCTTTAGTGAACAGAAAGTGTTTGCCACATGTTGCTGATAATTTTCCAAACTGTTATCTTAAACCACAATTCACCTTGTAGCTGTAGTTTGCGGTTCAATGCTTTGTTTTATCACTGCATAACACATGAACATGTCTGAGACTGGTTTTACTTGGCAGTGCATTGCTAGTTTACGAATGCTCTTAACCCTCTGTTTGATTGAGACGTTTTCTTTGAGCTTCATCTTTCTGATGAAAAATGAACCAAAATTCTGGTCTCAAGCCAAAAAGTTGAATTCTCTCATAAAAACAAGAGAATTCACACCCACATAAAGCAGATGATCCCAAATGTTCCTCTTAGTGAAAGGAACCAGTCAATATCAGTTAAATCAATCTAGTGCTTCTTCTCCTGGTTCCAGGTTCAAATGTCTGCACCTCCAGAGGAGCCAGCACATGCAAGCAGTGTCTGGATGTGCACCCCAGCTGCGCGTGGTGCTCCAAAGAGGTGGGGTCCCTTTTTTTCCCCCCGCTTTACTTCATTTACAGGCTGAGCTTTCTGCCGACCAAACTGGTACACGGTGGTACAGATCTCTTCATCAGCCAGCTATAATCTGGTTTGGAAGAACACTCTCAGTGGTCTCTGTGGTGAAGCCACTTCTAGTCTTTGACTCCATGCACATTCTAAAATATTTGGGTTTGGATTTATGAACAAGACAACATGTCTCTTTCAAAGTTAGGAGGACAAAAAAGGAAGGGTTTTAACTGCTTCACTGACTCTGAGTGGGATGCTTATGTGAGTCCAGGGACTTAGACCTCAGTGATTGACATCTTGTTAGTGTACGAGGATACAGTCATATTTTCTCTTTCAAACCAATGGGTGCAGTGATTTAACATAGTGAAATTAAGTATGGGAGTCAACATACTTTTTCAGGATGACTTCAGCCTCTACAAGAGAGGAACTGGTTGAACTGCTTTAGGGTACAAAGTTTATTAAAGTACTAAAATGAAACATAAGATTAGGCCATTTTAGACTCCTGGTCCTCCCCGTTGCACTTTAGCCTTTAAATCAGTCAGATATGCTCTCCTTTCTTGAATTTAATTACAGCTAGAAATTAATCTACATTCAGGTCAATGACACTGCTTTTCTTTTTAAAATGCCCTACATCTTTTTTCAGGACTTTGGCCAAGGAGTTGCTGGCCTGTCCCGCTGTGATTTGAAAAGTAATCTGCTGGCAGCGGGCTGTACCACATCAGCTCTGGAGTTTCCGACCAGCAAACTGCAGGTGATCGAGGACCGGCCCCTCAGCAACAAGGCAGCGGGAGCGACACAAGACGTCACCCAGATAAAGCCTCAGAAAATACACATCACCCTCAGGCCGGGTGAGCACCTATATATAAGGATATAAGGTCTTTTACACAGTTACACAGGAAATGAGTGATACTGTTCTCTCTGAGGGAATGAGATGACCAATACAATCAGGAGGCGGTGTTTAACTATTTCTTCATCTCATTTTCTAGATGATGCTAAGCGTTTCACAGTGAAGGTGCGCCAGGTGGAGGACTACCCCGTAGATCTCTACTACCTAATGGATCTCTCCTACTCCATGAACGACGACCTCACCCGCCTGAGGACGCTCGGCAAAGGCCTGGCCGAGGCCATGAACCGCACCACCAGCAACCTGCGCATGGGGTTCGGAGCTTTTGTTGACAAGCCACTTTCGCCTTACATGTACATCTCACCGAAAGAGGCTGTAAAGAACCCCTGCTACAGGTAAAGCTAAGATAAAATCATGGGTTCAGTTCAGTCAACAGTTAATTATGCTGGTGTTGTTTCCCCATAATGTTTTTCACGCTTCATATGTAACCTCCACTGTTGATTTCAGTGGTTTCAGTATTTACGTCTGCGTGTGTTAAGTACCTGCATTACGCAGGTGATGTCAGTCTTGTGAAGACATATTTAAACACAGTGTTGCTCAGCAATAACGCGAGCAGTCTAGGGAGCCTCAGCACTTGTTAAAGGCTCACAGTGGCTCCTAAGTGCTTGGTCAGCTGCTGTGAATCAGCCACAGGTAATCTACTCAGGGAGGAAGAGCATCCCAGTGAAATAACTGCACCCGTTGATTTGATGGGTCATTTGCTTTGTCGCTCATGTAAAGTGAGACCCAGACTGTAGGAATGTTTTGATAAAAGATAAGAAAAGTGAAGAATTTGTAGTAGGCTGCAACAGAAAGAGAGAGCGAGAGGAGGGTCCATTCACAGTACAGAGAGTATTTTATATATAATAATGAACAAAGGAGAAATCTCTTAAAGGGTTTATTGTTTTTTTGTTTTTTCTTTTGCTCATGAAAGGTTATTTGATGGCTTTTGGATGACGCTGTACTCCGGTTGTTGGTCAAAAACTGACATGCATGAGACCTCACGAGTAACTTTACCAACAGTGCCCAGACTTTACCGCTCACAACTCTAAACTTATATGTTTCACCTAACAATTAAAAGATTGTTACCAGTTTAGCATCCACAGTTTTCAAAATATCATTTTCAAATTTTGTGTGATGGTGGATATCAATGAAATCTTGAGATGATTTAATTTTGGTGAAAATCGGGTCAAGGTCACACCAAATGTCAAAATCAATTTAATGGCTCTTCATTAAACTTCACAACACTATACTAGCGCTTGGGGGCTAAGCATTTGATCTTGACCTTCATAGTTAGCACCTAAGGTTGGCAATAGCTTACAATTTTCTTTTCAAGAAACCATATCGAGTAATACATCATAAGAACGGGCATGGAGAGAACTGTACAACGCACATTTTATTTTTTCAATTACGACACCCTACAACGTCACAATGATGCCATAAAGTTTGGCAAAATCATAGACTGCATGACTATATCTTAAAATCTCAAGTTTTTACACTTTATAGAAGCCAAAGATTCCAGCAAATTCTGCTCCTATTGTATTTTGTAAAGATAAATACACCATTTTAGTATGTAATGGTTCAAGATCATAGCTCATAGGTCAAAGGTCAGGGTCACATGGATTAGGAAAAAGGTTTAGTTTCCATTGGATCATCTTCAGACTATTAGTCATTGTAGCACATAAGCGCTCTCTATATCTGAGCTCTTAAAAACTTTTTTTTTTTCAATGCAATATTATAGGACTTCACAATGACAGAAAAGGATTAATATACTACACTAGATTTCCATATTAACAATGCTGACATCAGCGTAAAGCATCAAAGTTTTAGTATAGGCCTTGTCCTTTGGTGGGACTTGCACTCTTGAATGCTCTCGTTTATGTATGTATTACTTAACATTAAAATACCAGTGATGTCAAAAATTTGAAAATATAGTTAGTTTTGTACACCAGTAGCCAGTTTGTAAGGGATAACTAACCAAGAAGACATCCACAGGTAAACTGCACTTTGTAAGGATTTTGCATTCAATTTCATAAAAAAATTGTAGTTGTTCTAATTGAATGACCTCTGAACATGTTTGCTTACTAAGCATGCTTCTTGCACACATATTATATTGTGCATAAATATTCTTCTTGAGGGTGGTGATGGGTGGAGATGTCATCAGTTATTGGAGGTGACACCAGTTTTGGTTGAACCCTGATGCTGTCTGTCAAAGTAAACATTTCATTTCTGTTTACTTGGCAGCATTAATACCACCTGTCTGCCACAGTTTGGCTACAAACATGTCCTGTCTCTGACGGAGGAAGTGGGCCGCTTCACGGAGGAGGTGAAGAAGCAGATGGTGTCCAGAAACCGAGATGCCCCGGAGGGAGGCTTTGATGCCATCATCCAGGCTGCTGTGTGCAAGGTGGAGAGGCAGACTGCACGAGCGCACACGTTTCCCCATCTCACAGACATAGCTTGAGATTTGGTTTGGCATTCTTTTTCTCCTCCATCATGCACACCTAAGCTCAGAAATATTTAAAGACTGGGTGGTAAAGTTAATCAGAAGGAGGTTTGCTGAGGTTTGCTGTTTGAAAAGAACTGAAAAATTCTTTATTGTATACTTTCCTCCTTTTCTGTTACCTGGTTTGATGGGAACCAGGAGCAGATCGGCTGGCGTCCAGATGCTTCCCACCTTCTGATCTTCACCTCAGACGCAAAGACTCACGTGGCTCTGGATGGTCGTCTGGCTGGAATCGTGCACCCCAATGATGGACGGTGCCACCTGAACTCTGATAATATTTACAGCAAGTCTACGACCATGGTTAGCGCATATTAAGCTGGGTGTTTGTGTGCACAGACGGCAATGAAATGGGAAACCACGAAAGCGGTATGTGCTAACCTCATTGTCCTTTTGTCACCACAGGATTATCCATCTCTTGCTCTGATCACGGAGAAGATGTCAGAGAACAACATCAACCTCATCTTTGCAGTCACCAACCCTGTGGTTTCCCTTTACCAGGTGAGGAGCTCTGCAGTGGACACCGATTCTCTTCTGTTACAACATAATTGCTCATAAAACAGGCAAAAAAACTAAAAAGGCAAACATAAACTAAGCATTTTTTAAAAATGAAAACAAATATCATCTTTTACCATGAAGTAGTGTTTTCAGAGAAGTCCACTAAACCTCACTGGTTTTAAAAAAATGAAAAATTCTTGGATGCTGCATTGGAAATCACTGTTTGCACACTACTCAGACACCGAAGGAGACAAAGTCAGTTTTTCCAAAACTGGAAACACTACTACATCCAACTGTTGTCAAACAGTATTTTATACATAGTTTTGGCTACTGGATGGAAACTATTGCATGTTGAGACAAGTAGCTTTTATGAATACAGCACATTTAAAAACAACAGGAGCTGACCCACAGAACTTCCCAGTAAAGTTAGTATTAGCAGGAAATTACAGGTGAAGACTTGGAATCAGTCATAGAGGCTAAAAACAGAACTAAAAAAATAAAAGAACAAAATATAATAATTACATATAATGATTCCAAACTGATAAATGAAAGAAAAATGTGACTGTAAAGTCACAAAAAGATAATTGGGTACATGCGACTTTCATGCACTAATAGCACATGTCACATTTATATCATGTATTTTGGATGTTTCAGTTTTCACACATTTGATGTAACTCGCAACTGTAAACATGCCATGCAGCTCTCTAAAATGGTTGCGAGAAACCACAGAAGCTAGCGGAAACAGTGGGTTAATCTCTCAGTGGTCTCTAAATAACCACTACTGGTATTTCTTTTTGTACTTGCTCTGCCTTTTACTGTCTCAGAAAACAACTGAAAAAACATACAAATATTTTAGCATTAGTTTTGCTTGCAATATAAATTACTGTTTATAATTTTCAGTAGCATGGTACCACGGTGGTTAGCACTGTTGCCTCACAGGAAGAAGGTCCACCATCTGGCTGGGGCCTTTCTGTGTGGAGTCTGTGGGTTTTCTTTGGATACTCTGGCTTCCTCCTGCAGTCCAAAGACATGGGGTGGCTGTAGCTTAGTAGGTAGAGCAACCTACTATTACTGCGACGACCAAATATCGGGAAGGTCGATGGTTTGATCCCTGGCTACTCCAGTCTACATGCCACAGGGTCAGGGTTCAGTATCTTGCCCAAGATACTGAACCCTGAGTTGCTTTCTGATGAGTTCATCAGAGTGTGAATGGGTGTGAACATTAGATAGAAAGCACTTAGGTAATAGAAAAAAAGTGCTTGAATGAATGGATGAATGACATATGTTGTATAAAGCACTCTGAGCATTTTGAGTAGAAAAACTTTTTTTAAGAACCAGTTCATTTACCAGTTTACCATTTACATGCAGTTGGTGGGGTTTGGTTAAATGGTGATTCTAAAATTGCCCAAAGGTGTGAATGTGAGTGTGAATAGTTGTCTGTTTCTTTGTGTTATCCCTGCGACAGACTGTGCAGGGTTTAACCCACCTATAGCACCCTGTGGTAACCCTACCACAACCATGAATGGGACAACAAGATAGATGGATGGATTGGATAATATAATAGCACGCTGTTAAATCCATTGGGATGAATTAACTAATGAAAATGTAGTAAAATATCATCTTGACAGTAATGGGTTAATATCAAATAACTAGCAATCTTTATTCGGTGGGTATTGGATGGGTGCATTCTATGTTTGCAACTAATGAGATGCAGATGACATTAGCATCAGTTGATGAATGATTAAAAGACTCCCTGATGATGCAGGATCAGAACAGTCTCTCTTTCTGTTTGCGTTGTAGAACTACAGTGAGCTGATTCCTGGCACCACAGTGGGAACGCTGTCCAATGACTCGGGAAATGTTATTCAGCTCATATTAAAGGCGTACAAAGTGAGTGCAACACACACGCACATGCAGACACACACGCTCACACATCCTTGGCGAGACAGTGTTTGAGGGGATGACATGTGCTTGTTGACACACACCCACAGCATGTGAGTCATACGCAGCGTAGAGCCAGAGTCTCAGGAGAAATTCCCCAGTGGCTGAAGTGTGAAGCTGACCAAATGTAGGAGGCTCTTGGCTGGGTTTCATTATTTATGTTAAACGTGGGTTTATTATGCAGGACGGCAGGTGAATGAGCTGAAAAGTAATTCTAGCTGTTTGCGGTGCAATATACACTCAAATATAATGTCATTAGAGAAGTCGGTAAGTTGTCGTGTATAATTTGCTATGAGTTACTGGTTTGACTCATATTTAAGTGAAGGAAATGACACGTCTTTAAAACCACCTCCTATGTGTGCATGTTTGTGTTTCCTGCTTTTTACTGTTGCCTCCAGAAAATTCGTTCCAAGGTGGAACTGGAGCTGCAAGGCGTCCCAGAGGAACTGTCTCTTTCCTTCAACGCCACCTGCCTGAATGGAGAGGTCATTCCTGGCCTCAAATCCTGCTCTGGGCTCAAAATAGGAGATACGGTTAGTTCTTCTAGACGTTGCACTGCAGCTACAAGATTTGGCTTCATATTCCAGAGACGTGGCTGTACATCTATCTGTGGTCAGTATAGCAAAATCACTACAATGTGAGTTGGAGTGGAGTTCCCATTTCCATATTTTTATTTTTGGACTCTAATAAAGCAGCTCTGGTCTTTACCACATTCTAAATCATCAGATGAACAGCAACACATGATTGATGAACAAAAACAAAAGTTGTGTGTAAAAAACTAAATGAATGAATGTTTGCTATTTATAAATCATCTTTCTCATTGTGGAATAATGGACTATATATTGTTTGGAAATCACACACAACTGAATGCGCCAGACCAAGAAACTACACAAACCACTGATGATCAATTTATTAAATTCAAATCATTTCAGTTTTACTTATATGGCGCCAAATCACAACAACAGTCGCCTCAAGACACCTTATACTGCAAGGCTCTACGATAATACAAAAACAAAATCAAAAAAGCTCCCAACAATCATATGACCCCCTATGAGCAAGAGCTTTGGCGACAGTGGGAAGGAAAAACTCCCTTTTAACAGGAAGAAACCTCCAGTGCATGCAGGGGCGGCCATCTGCCGCAACCGGTTGGGGTGAGGGAAAATAAATTTGACCTGTCTGTTATTTACCCTCTTAAGTCCTATGGAAACAGTAAGGGCGTACATGTCTGTGAAGGTTCTCAGTCATCCAACTCATTGTAGTCTAAGGAGCTTGGAAAGAAAAGCGTCTGGACTTCTTTAACTTGCTTGAAGAGATTTCACCTCTCATCCGAGAGAGTCCCAGATTTAAGCCCTATGGGAGTGTCCCCCATAGGGCCCCCTTATGATCCTCTACCTAATCACACAAGCCAAGTGTGAAAATGGGTGTAGGTCACAATCGGCCAAGGTTTCGGGTGAACCCGCTGTGAAACCTAGCCCCATCCTATCATGTGATTTCCTGAGGTCAGAAGGCCCAGGATGTGAGTGGGCGTTAACGCGTACATGGGCGTACATGGTTTTTCATACACTGCTTCTTCATTTTGGTTTAGTTTTTGCCACATAATTAATAACACGGTGTAATATTTCAGGTGTTGCTGTTCATCCGAAGTTGTATTCAAATCATTTTAGGACCTGTTAAGGACTTTATATTGTGTTCTGATACGTAAAATCTTACATTTGAAAGAGGGTGAACTTTTTCACATTAATTTAAACAGTAATACTCATGATCTACTCATAATACTCATAATACTTATGATCTTTATCAACAGATATATAAAATAGTTATATAAAATAAGAATAATTTGTGCTATTTTGACTAAATGGAGGATTATATATAAAGCTAGTTATATATTCAGCTTCATAGTGCACTTTTTCTACAATGTATTCACAGCATGAGTAACCAAAGAAAGGTGGCCCAAAAAAAGTTACCCACATAAAAAAAGATTTATGATTAATAAGATAGATTCTGAATTAACACAGAAAGGGGAGAAAGGCAGTAATCTGACTGCGATCTTTATCTACTAGTGTCAGTCATAAACTCTGTCACACCCAGTTGACTGTACATGGTTGTTTCCTTGCTTTATTTTTTTTAGAGAAGGATGCACAGTGATCATGATTGTTTACATACTGTACAGGCCACACTCAGGAAAACATCCTTCATGAGACTAATTAACTGACTCTCAGTGTAGCTTTTTTTTTTTGTTACTGTAATTTTTGTAAAGAAGTTTATTAGGACACAGTAGCCTAAACAGGTTTTGTTTTTTCAAGGAATATTCTAACAATTTATGTTTAAAAAGATTCTACTTGTACTCAAAATATAACTTATCTCGAGAGACCATTGTTCCCTATAAACAAAAATAACACATTAGTTCCATATGGGGGTTTTTTTTTTGGTACGTTTCCATTTCCCTTATTTCTGCTATCTGAGTTGGATTTTCCCTTTTTCTCATAGTGTCAAGGAGTAAAAGATGGAAAAATGGATGAGCAGAGTCTCTAACTTTATTTTATTTTTTATTCATCATGTTTTTTTTGTCTTAAGATCCTTTTTTTAAATAGTTCTCTTTGTTAGTTTTTGCATTTTTCTTTATCTAAGCATCTCTGGCTATTTTTCTTTGTCTTTCCTCACTCCAGGTGACATTTTCTGGCCTCCACACATTTCTTTCTCTTTACCTCAGCTCCTATTATTATTTCCATATATGGCCATCTCTCCAGATGTAGTAACTCCCCACATTTACCAGATCTGGCATGCAGCGCTGAATGAACAATTACTTTGACTAAATACATTTGGAGGCATTCCTTGTGTTACATCTGCTTTGTGCTGTTTTCTCTGACAGCGATTAGATAATGCTGAGTCTGGATGCCATAAAAAAAAAAAAAAAGAAACAAGTAAAAATGAGTATAAGCTTCTCCTTTTTTCTTTACACTTCGCCGCTCTTTGGCAGGTCTCTTTCACTGTGGAGGCTCGTGCTCGTGGTTGCCCATCCAAAAAAAAGAAAACTTTTGTCATCAAACCTGTGGGCTTCAAGGACGCCCTCTCCATCACTGTCACCTTTGAGTGCGACTGCAAGTGCCAGGCTAAAGCCCAGCCTGATAGCCCCAAATGTAGCAACGGCAATGGCACCTTTGAGTGCGGGATATGTCTGTGCCACCCAGGTCGCTTAGGACCACATTGCGAGTGTGCCGAAGGCGATTACAACCCCATGGCGCAGGACCGCTGCAGTGGACCTGCAGGATCCGGAGGACCTCAGTCTGCTTTCTGCAGCGGCCGTGGAGACTGCGTGTGTGGCCAGTGTGTGTGCCACAGCAGTGACTTTGGGAAAGTCTGGGGAAAGCTGTGTGAGTGTGATGACTTCAACTGCCTGCGCTACAAGGGAGAACTCTGCTCGGGTAAGGCCTCATGAGTTACAGTAAGAAAGACATGCAGACTTCTTGTGTATTTACTTTGCTTTATGATTCTAAATGATTGACTATTAATCTGTGATGTGCTTAATGGTCAACAGTTTAGTCAACAGAAAAAATTATTAGAACAGTCTAATATAGTCTGATATTCACAATAAATATTCAATTTCCTGCTGTAGATACCACAGACATCACAATTTCGTGAACATATGTGATTGATCTTTAATTATTAACCAGTATTTGCTTTTTAAAGGAAGACTAAAAATGGGAGTAGCTCTGTTCAATGATTAACTTTAGAATGGTACATTGGGGTTTAGTGAGGGCAGCAACTAGTGCAGGAGAGATTGTATGTGCTTTACTTTTTTTTTTTCATTATTATTTTTGGCTGGCCACAGTGGTCTGTGAAGTTGCTGGCAAACAACTGAGATAAAACCAGCCAAGAGATAGCCCTACCCATAGCTGTTCCCCCCCCAAAAGCTGTAGTGGGTTAAAATGACCCACTGACTTCTATCTTGATATTTCTGTATGGTTGTGGTAGAGTTTCGTAGAATGTGTGCACCTTTGTAGCTGAGGTCGTTTGTCCCTTTCACCACACTAACTTGCCACCCACCTCATCTGGGAAGAATTATATACAATAAAAACTCTCCCCTCTGGATATGGGCTACATTCACAACAAACATCTGGTTTGGTGTATGTGCACTACGTGTGAGTGTAAGCTCAGGTTATATGTTTGTGTCATCCAAACCTTTTGTACTAAAGAATTTGAAGGGATTCATGAACACACAACAAAACATACTGATGGTGATTTTCTTCTACACAAGAGACTTTGTGTCTTTGTTGTGGTTGAGATTTTCAAACAGTGAGGTGAGTTTATCACTTAACTTTTTATTACTTTCAGTGTTTTTAAATAAAAACCATGCTGCTGAGTCAAAACCATGAAAGTATCAAAATGACATCACATGCTGTCATATAAAAAATTGCCTACATGTTCAAGAAAAACTATTATGCATATGAGACTAAGCATCAGAGGGGTTGCTGGCAAGACATGTTGGGTTTTGTTAGAATAGAGTTAATGATTAAAAAAAAAAAAAAAAAAAATTTTTTTGTTTTTTTAAAATTTTTTTAAAATTTTAAATTCAATT
>VUQG01044986.1:100768-116806 GCA_015106755.1 Etia nguti | reverse complement strand
CATGATCGGTCGTTCAGGGGTTCGATTCCCCTGAACGACTACCCTGAGGTACCCCTGAGCAAGGTACCGTCCCTACACACTGCTCCCCGGGCGCCCAATGGCAGCCCACTGCTTCACTGAGTGAATGGGATAAATGCAGAGAGGAATTTCCCCACGGGGATCAATAAAGTATACATTATTATTATTAGTGTGTGTGTCTCCTGTAAATTTCTCATTAGATGTTTGATCCGGACGAGGCAATCCAGGCATACATAAATATTGTGACAATAAATAAATAATGGCACTGCGTTTACACGGAACCGGAATTGACAGTAATTAATAATAAAACGTTAAAATTAATGTTAGAATGACAGTTTAAATACAACAATATGTTATTCACATTATTCTTATTACATTTGTGTTCTTACAATTTGCTGTTTTCTGTGATGTCAAGTGGATATGAGAAAACTTCAGTTACACTTCCTGTAAACCCCACTCAATCACATGGGGTTACTGAGAGAAGCTTGTGGACAAACCCACAAACACCTATATGCTGTTTCTCATGGGTTCATAAGCTCGCAGCTGTGGAATACAAAATTTTGTTTTTGTTTTGGGGGCAAGGGGGGGGAGGTCTGTATCAAGACAATCCTGGGGCCTTGTTTCAAAAAATGTAAATTCTTATATTTACTGTATACTTAAAGTAAAATCATTTCTAGCTGACATTCCTAAAATGTAAATGGACCTAAGAGCAGACCACAGCAACCTCCCAGATGAAGAACTACTCAGCAACACAAAGACCGACATGCAATGGGTCTCTGGTATGAAGAGCTGGACCAGGACCTGACATAACTCACACCTACTGCCTGAAGATGCTAGCAGCACTCCATGAACACTTGACAGCACAAATTAGGGTTTTGCTAACAGCAAGTACTCATCTAGACTGGGTAACACAGGACAGAATGGACACAGGACAGAAATTATGACTATTAAGGATACCCACAAGGCTACAAAATTATCAAACTACTGACCGATTACCTGCCTCTCCACAACATGAAAGTTCCTCATAGAAAACAAGCTAAGTAGGCACATGAGTCAACACATGACTACAAATTAGAAGGGTATTGGAAATAACACCAGAGGGCCAACGCACCAGCTTCTGGTTGATAAAGAACAACAGGACTCTGGGACCAGGCAGATCAACCTAAGCACCGCCTGGACTGACTACAAGAAAGCTTATGACTCAGTGCCCCACACATGTATATTTGGCTGCTTGGCATTGTACAAGGATAATAGCATACTAATAATGTTCATTATCCTCAATGCAATCCTAAACCAGTTTATTGCAAAGATGCACACATTTAGGAGTGGAGTGGCCATCAACCACTTCCCTGGGTCTGCGTGTCTTCTCTGGGTACTCAGGCTTTTACCCTCCGACCAAAGACATGCACAGCATTAGGTTAATTAGTGATTTTAAACTGACCATAGGTGTGTATGGTTGTCTGTCTCTATGTGTTCGCCCTGCAACAGACTTGCAGTCTGTAAAGGGTGTACTCTGCCTCTTGCTCTTTGACAGCTGGATGGATGAATGGATGGATGGATGGATGATTTCTTATTGTTATACCATCCTCACTGCAGTTTACTTATGATTTCTTTTTCTAGGGGCATGGCCAGGCACAGCCCAAAAAAAAATGAGCCCACCCTCCTGTAGGCCCAGGACCCGCAGGCGGCGCCATAGGGGCTGGGTGCACTGTTTACTGGGCGGCAGCCGGAGGGGAGACCCTGGCAGACCAATCCCCCGCTACCGAGACTAGCAATTGGGACATGGAATGTGACCTCTCTGGTGGGAAAAGAGCCTGAGTTAGTGCATGAGGCAGAGAGGTACCGGCTAGATATAGTCGGACTCACCTCAACTCACGGCTTGGGCTCTGGAGTTGCCCTTGTTTAGAGGCGGCGGGCTGGGGTGGGTATCCTAGTATCCCCTCGGCTTGCTGCCTGTACATTGTGGTTTCTCCAAGTGGATGACAGGGTTTGTTCCCTGTTCCTTCGGGTCATGGAAAGGGTCCTGACTGTCGACTGCACTTATGCGCCAAACAATGGTTCAGAGTACCCAGCCTTCTTGAAGTCCCCGGGCGGGGTGCGTTAGGGTGCTCCACCTGGAAGCTCTGTCGTCCTACTGGGAGACTTCAACGCTCGTGTGGGCAAAAACAGTGAGACCTGGAGGATCGTGATCAGGAGGAACGGCCTGCCAGACCTGAACCCGAGTTGTATTCTGTTACTGGACTTCTGTGCAAACCCCACTGTCCATAACAAACACCATGGGTGTTCGGGCTGTATGTTCTGGACACTCGGGTGAAGAGAGGTGCTCAGCTGTCAACTGATCACCGCCAGGGCAGGATGCTGGACAGACCTATCGGGCTTGGTTAGCCTGTGGCACTTTGGATGCAGCAGATAGGTATGACAGGCCAAGCAGAATGCGACTCTGGCAGAGGCTGAAGCAAAAACTCGAGTGTGGGAGGAGTTCAGAGAGGCCATGGAAAAAGACTTTCGGACTGCCTCGAAGGAATTCTGGGCACCTCCTGTGTGAGGTGTTCAGGGCAGACCCAGGACACGCTGGAGAGATTATATCTCTCGGATGGCCTGGGAATGCCTTGGTGTTCCCCTGGACAAGCTGGAGGAGGTTGCCGGGATGTCTGGGCTTCTCTCCCTATGCTGCTGCCCCCGCAACCCTGCCCCGGATATGTGGAAGAAAATGTATGGCTGGATGGATAGAAAATTAGACAATATAATGTTGGGTAGGCTTTAAAGACTTATCTCATGTTTAAGTCTGGGTTTTATATAAATATCACATTATCCCACTGCTTCCAGTGGCACAACAAGCCCAGTGAGGCCGAACATATATCACAAAGTTGATGACAGTGATCTCCCTGATGTACTTTAAATGAGAAATGCATGATAAGAGATAGCAATTTAACATGAATGCTGCCATATCTTCATTTGCAAAACAGCAACTACCATCTCAATGACCTTTGCACTTATTATGATGCATCCTCTGAGTGCTGCTTCCCCTTTCATTATGTATGTTTGTTGTGAACTCTGGCCCTGGCAAATGGCAAAGGACAAGCCCAGTGTGCTGCTATCATATGTCAGCATGTTGAGGACTCTGAAGAGTGGGAGTGGGGGTGAGCTGAAAATACTTTGGCACTGTATTCGGGTTCTTTAAAAAGAGCAGTAGTCCTGTTGCCACTGACCACATAATCCTGTCTGTTGATTGTGCTGATGGTCTGTTGGTCGTTTTGTTGGAGTGTTGCACAGAATGGAGCTTCCCCAGCTGGAACATGTGAGGCTCCGAAGACATGATAGCGCAGGTGAGATCTCTTTAACTACCTTTAAAGAGAGCATGTGTCTTAGCAATACACAGAAGAAATACTGCAGGAAAATCTCTATTAATATGTGATTCAACCACATGGTGATACTGAATGCAACATAAATATGAGTAAAAAATTGAATGTGTTCATACGAATCAATGAATCAACTTCCATTTTAAATGAAAATAAGAATACAAATCACCCACAAATAATGAGAAATTCCATGTGTAGCGTGCTTTATTGTTGTTCTATTAGTTGCCTTGTTTATAGGTAATAAATTGATCATGAATGAGTAACAAAGAAGTGAAGTAAGGTTATGAGATAATAAAGGGCTCATGCACTTGAACAGGTAAACAAGAAAGTAAAACAGAAACTAAAACAAGCACACAAATAAGTGATCAGTGTGCATTATCACAAAGATCATGGAGAGATTGTTATTATATTATCATTTATTTGGTGTAATTGTCTTACATGTTAAATGACTTCTTTTAAGTTGGACAAAGGATAAAGAAAAATAATAAAGCGCTCCAATCCTGCATGGCCGTTGTTTTTGGAAGTACCTCTTAAACTCCTACCAGGGAAAACAGCCAATAGAATAGTATGTTCCTTCTGTTGAGCTTATCTCAAGGCTAGCTGCCCTTTAAACATGGTCCAGAACTGGGTCACGATGTTCTCTGAAGTTTGAGTAGTTGACATTAAGGTTTGAGTACTTGGACTTGTACAAGTGTCGCAAGCAAATGTCATGAGTGGCTAGTGATGGCAGGGAGGATTTTCATAGTACACTGTGTAAAGTACACTTTTTTCAGAGGCTCAAAATTGATTGGCAATTGATTGACAAGCAGTTTCATAGGCAGGTGATACCTGTTCCCTTGTCATTACATGACAGATGAATCTGACAAAATATCTGAACTTGATTTAAAGTGTCAGATTTGTATTTTATAGCTTTTTCTTGTAATTTCAAATATGACACCTGATAAGGCTGATAAACAAAAGTAAACCTAAAGCGATAGCAAAAACTTTAGGAGTTTTAAAATCTGGCTGGGTGATATATTCTTATAAAGCGTGCACTGATCAACTCAGCAACACCAAAAGGCTTGAAATACCACAAAAGACAACTAGGGGTCACTAATGTTTATTGTCGATGGGACTGCTGATTGTAGAAGTAGAGTGTTCTGAAGTGGACAGGGCTATACTCTCTGTTCAGATTCAGCCAAATGTGGCAAAACTAATTGGACAGTGCATCACAGTGCAATAATGGATAATGATCCAAAGCACACTGCAAACCAAACCCAAGAGATTTTCAAGGCAGAAACAGGATATTGTTCAATGGCCAGGTCTGTCATCTAATATTTCAGTTATTAAAAAAAAAAAACCTGAATGCCAAGAGGCCCACAAACAACCAGCAAATGAAGGCAGCTGCAATAAAGGCCTGACCGAGTATCTCAAGCGTGTAATAAAGTATTCCACTTTGGTGGTGTATCAAGGGAAAACTACAAAAACTGTGTCTTTATCAAACAAAGACTTAACTGTACGCAGTGGTGCAGATACTCAAAGTTTTGCTCAAGTGCTCTGCTAAAAACTTGCAAGTTGTCTTTTCCTTGACACTTGAAATGAGATTTGGAGAAACAGCACACATAAGTAGCTATTGTTTGCACTGAGAAGAGAAACTGAAAGCCACAGGGGATAATTCAAGGCTATTGTCTCCGACTCTGCAGTGCAACTTGTTTTTTTATTACCACCACCTGACAGATCATTAAAACAAGTAATAATAATAGATATAAAAAGTTAATTTACCCTGGAGTGGCAGAGAAGCACCATGAATGTACAGTCTTAGCTGAGCTCTGGATGTACAGTACTGTGCAAAAATGGCCCACCCCTCATTTCTTTATATATTTGCTAGGAAAATTGGAAATAGGTGCGTTAGTTTATTTTTATTTATTGAAATATGTGCAAACATATATGAAAGTACAGCATAAAAAGCAAAAACAGGCTTTGTACAATTTGAATGACCTTGAAAATGAATATCTGGTGTGATAACATTTATTCTTACTAACACAGCCTGAACCTCTTTTGGTTCTGTTCTCTGTCAAGATGATCTCATAATGCTTCAACATTAATAAGGTCCGGGCCCTAAGGAGGACAATCCATGACTGACAGTGTTCGATTGTGTGTTTTTCTATCCAGATATCCTTTTAATACATTGGCAGTGCATTTGGGATTATTGCCCAAGACCCATGCTAAAAAACAAACCCCTTGCCAATCAAATGCTTTCTAGATGGTTTTACATGGTGGATTAAAATGTGATGGAACTTTTCTGGGTTCATAATTCCAAGAGTCTAACTGAAGTGCAGACCCGATCATCACAGAGCCTTCACTGTGTTTTACAGAAGGTTGTCAGCAGTCACTGCTGTTCTGCTCTCCTGACCTCCTCAATACATATTGACAATAATTTACATGCATTTTCTCTCCCTGTTTACCTTCTTTAAAAACTGCCTCTTGACAGCCGCTCTTCCATTGAGAACATTTCTGATGAGGCTTTAGGGAACAGTATATCTGATTGATCAAATGCATCTCTCAGGTCCTATCTCAGGGCTTTCTTTCCTATTTCTTAAAGACCTGGCTTTCAGATACTGCTTATGTCTTGTAGATACTTTTTAGGCCTGTCACTTCTTCTTTTTGTCCTCCACTTTTCAGGTTTCCTCAAATTCTTTAAGAACGCACTGCACATCATGCTGTGATATTCCAGGTTTTCAGCTAATAACACATAATCACATTGTTGGTACGAAATGTTATTTAATGACAATCAAATTGTTTTATATTTGCCATTTTTCAGAGATTCAACTAGAGAAATGGGACCAAATGATATGTTTTGTGACATGCTGCTAGAAAAAAAGTACCTTAAGATACAATTTAAAATTGCTTTGTTTTCTGTTATTTGTGGACACAACACTGATTTATCCTTTGAGTTAGGTGCTTTTTATATGCTTGAATGATTCATAGCTCAAGAAAGTGATTGTTCCAAACACATACACACATCTTTGTGTCTTTGCTTCCCCCTCAACTTTGAAAGTGTCAAGGTAGGATGCTCCTCCCACTTCTGTCTGAAGCCCTTTATTATTGAAGAGTCCCTCCTTTCCACCATCACCAAATACTTGCTCATAGTTGTAATCTGATCTGTCTAATGTTGTCTACTATTGTGCATTCTTTAGCCATAATATAAATAACTTTTAGATGACTTTTGATATGAACTGGTGCTATACAAATAAAATCTATTCGGCCTAAATTAGACAGAGCAGTGGTGGTTAGTGCTGTCTAATCGTTGTTGTTGGCTTATATGGAATTATTTAATTATTTGAAATTTTTACCGTTTTGATTATGAGCAACTACACAGAAGGTCAAAGGGCTAAACTGCCACCTAGTGGTAAGGAAGGAGAAGACTGGTACTGCACTTTCCATACAGCTTGTGCAGCAGCACCAGTGCTCAGCTCATCTGAATTCATGAGGGTCGTTCTGTTACACCAGCGCTTCCTTCGTCTGTCTCACTTTACAGTTGTAGCTCTCTGACTAAAAGCTAGCTGTCTCTCCACAGCAGATGTACAATACACTGGATTTGTTTGCTTCCCTGCTGTTTGACTGTACCGCAGAGATTTTGGCAGATTCTCTCAGGCCTTTTAAATCATGAAGCAGATGGAGAGGCAGACAAGCAGCATGGCCTCAGTTTCTCCCCCTCCTGCCTACCAAGTAGCTTACTTCTCCTTAGCAACTGTCACCTGACCTGCAGTAGTTAGTGTTCAGTGAGGCGCACATATCCACACAGATCACAGGACTGTGTGTCTCAGTTGTTAACTCCTCAACCTGCTTCACAGGCCTCATGGCTTTGGCAATTAACATATCCACAGAGCATAAAAACCTTACACAGACACCTCTGCTCAAGATTTGGGTGCCATGGATTGGAGGCAACTTGAACCGCAGGAGAGGGTGTAAGTTCAGTAAAAGTCTGTCTCACTTTGAGTTTGAGATTACAGTACATTATCTTCCCTGCTGTTTGTTCTGCCTCTGCTTCACCTTTTTTATTGCTCCAGCAGAAGCTTTCATCAGCTACAAGATGTCCAGGAGTCATAAGTTTGTTTTACACTCTAATCTTTCTCGCTTGTTAATTTTGAACTGAGCTCAGGCCTTTGCGTAGAAAGACAGCAGTGTGAGAGAGACATAGCAGTCAACGATGGGATTACAGCCAGCCCAGACCAAACCAGGTCTGAGTTGGCTCTCAGTTCAGTGTCTGGCATGGTCCTTTGAGCATTTTGCTGATGCTGCATACTCCATTCATAATCGAACAGTCTGGAGGCTAACTCTTTCCATGTCCTCATATGGACATATACACAGGCCATCCGGGTACTTGTTGGGGTACAGCTAGCCGGCAAGCAACAAAGCAGTCTGCGTTATAAATTACTGAACTTTGAGACACAGTAGTATTGAGCCTACTGGACCATTCCTTGGTAAGGTAAGATGTTTTTATAAAGTGGCACCTAATGAAGTTTTCTTTTGCTCGCTGCTCCTTCATAAATAATAGGTGACAAAGTCTGAACCAATTTAGGTTTTTCCAGTGAGATTAATGTTGTTACATTTGGAAATTCTTGCAGTAGCTGAGCTGAGCTTTAACAACATGCAGGGACATTTTAACATACTTGGAGATTAAAGGCATTTTGTCCTGTCAGCCATATGGTGCAGTGTGCATCTCTGGTTGCTTCTAAGATGTGACTACCTAAAGAGGAGAGACCTGTCATTTGTAAATCTTCGCTTTTCTAAAGTTGAATTTAATTTCGGTTCTGCTTTTGTGTCCATTTGATTTTTTGTGGCTAGTTGGGCAGTTTTTTTGTGCACAGACAAAACCCATGCAACTTACTACACCAAGCGTAAACTTGACATTTGAGCAGCACTCTGAAGCTCTTATTCTCTCTGTTAATGAAAATGACCTCAGCAGCCAGAGACAAAACATGTTCTAGATTGCATTTGACCCACTAAACATGAAACAGATGCTCTAATGCTGAATAATGCAGTAAACTCACTAGTCTTAAGTGTACCTGAAAGAATTCATTATGTTTTTTGTGTTTACTTTGTTCTCAGCCTCTGTGCCTCAGTTCTGTAACTCTCCCACAATGATTGTGATGGTTGGATTGCCAGCCAGAGGGAAGACATACATTTCCAAGAAGCTCACTCGTTACCTGAACTGGATAGGGGTTCCAACAAAAAGTCAGTTTTCCAAGTGAATTCTTGAGTCCTAATCATATAAGTGGCAGAAAGAAAGAGTTAATTTATCTCTGTTTATCAACTCCATCAGTGTTTAACGTGGGCCAGTACCGCAGGGAAGCTGTGAAGATCTATAAAAACTTTGAGTTCTTCAAACCTGATAATGAGGAAGCCATGAAGATTCGCAAGTAAGTACACTAAAGATGAACTACTCAAAAGTGGACCTCATTTAAAACAACAGAGTTATTTTCTTCTACTCTGCTAAAGTAACTTTGCATGATTGGAAACACAATACCGGCACTCATGGATACAGTTGTGAAACAAAAAGGGGACCATCTATCAGTTCTAAGTTTTACTTATCAGAACATAATACAAATTCATGCGGTCATTAGCAGGTTTTAAACAGATGGTACATTAAACTGTATCATTATTTAATAAAAAATATTCCAAAATGCAGATGTACTATATAAAAAGTTAAGTACACCCCATAAATCAATAGTGTGTAGAAGCACCTTTAACAGTAACAACTTAAAGTAATCAGATAAATTAACATCATTGTTTGATATGGGCATTTGTAACAGTATAGAAATAACTGAAGGGAATTTTTTTTTAAATCATGGTGTGACAGATTTGATTAATTTTCATTTTCACACTACACGAGTGTCACTTCTCTCCCAGGGCCTGTGCAGCAGCTGCACTCAAAGATGTTGCTTTGTACTTCACAAAGGAACAGGGCCAAGTAGCCGTGAGTAAGAGGACAACTAAAACTGTCCTTCTGATTTTGAAAAACACTTTCTCTGTCTATTAATTTTTTTCTTATCACTGTAAAAGCAAAAATGTGAAATATATGGCATCTTTACTGTACATCCTAATCTTGTGATCCCCACGTGTCACTGTTACCAAATGATAACACCTGTGTCCTGTCTCATGCAGGTATTTGATGCTACAAACACCACAAGAGAGAGGAGGGCAATCATTCTTAGTTTTGCAATGGAAATGGGCTACAAGGTAAGTGTTAAAAGGCTATTTAAAGCAATTATTTGGGGTGTTCCTTGTTTAGAATGGAATAAATAAAATAAAATCAATTTTCTGTCACTCTATATTCATGAATCAAAGTGATGTGTTTCACAACCACTTAACTTAAGTAAGCTAAAGCTCACTACAGGATTTTTGCCCGTGTATTGCAAGCCCAAAAGTCCACCAGGCCTAAAATCATACACTAGAGTTTTTCATTTTTTATCCTATAACTATTTTTCTTCACATTAAAATTTTTTTTAAAAAAGGCATTAAAGAGACCGATTTTATAGCTTAATACTGTTTTGCCTGTTCAGGTGATCAATGCATATACAGCCATAGTCAATGTGAGGTAAATTTTATAGCTGTGGATAGCAAAGTGGATGAGTCTAGCAATGGAGGAAATCCTACACAACTAAAAACATCCTATATTGCTTTAGTTTAAAAGCTAAGAGTATAATAACCTAAATATTTATTTGGATATTTTTTTTGTGTGTATGCCTCAAAGAAAAGCCAGGCTAGCTGTTACCTTGTGTTATTGGAAGCTAGGCGTCTGGGCATTGGAGCGTTGTATTTCCTGTCAAGTCCAAAGAACCATATTGACCGTCTACTAACTTAGTAATGTCATTACCTGTGATTTTTGTACAGAGTTATATCAGCGCTTACCACGTGCTTCCTTTATGCTAACCACTAACTATACTGTATTTACTGTACAAATACTTTTTTCAACTGACTTCTTGAATGCAGGTGTTCTTTGTAGAATCTATCTGTGATGACCCAGAAATCATTGCAGAGAATATCAAGGTGAGAACCACATTTATGCTATAACCTTTTTGTGTGTAGACTTCAGTATTTACAGAAGCTGTTGTGCAATTTAAAAAAAAAAAAATGTTTTAATCCAAATCTGAATCTTCTTTTCTTTTCAGCAAGTAAAATTTGGCAGCCCTGATTATGCAGACCGTGACATAGATGAAGCCATGGAAGACTTCATCCAGCGCATCGACTGTTACAGGGCAAGCTACATGCCTATAGATGATGAGAAAGACAGGTGTGACCTATGACACCTTTCTTCCAGTGATGATAACAATGCATAAAAAATACTTCCTTAACTTTTGACATTAATTTTATAAGTTTTTTTTTTTTTATCATCAATGCCATAAATTTGATCAGGAAACTCTCCTACATAAAGATCTTCGATGTGGGCAGTAGATACCTTGTGAACCGGGTCCAGGACCACATTCAGAGCAGAATAGTCTACTACCTCATGAACATACACGTTACACCGAGATCCATCTACCTGAGCCGCCACGGAGAGAGCGAACTCAACCTGTTAGGTCGGATTGGTGGAGACACTGGCTTATCCCCTAGGGGGCAAAAGGTAATTAGGCTGACAAATAAAGACATATAAAGAATTGACATTTTTTGAAGTAGCAAAATTAGGTAACTGTAGTTTGTAATCTTAAGCATTTTATGTGGTGAGTAAAACTGCAAAAATGTGGTATAAATGCCAGTCCATTTCCTAAAAGGTCAGCTAGCTTCTTTTAATAATTTTATGAATCATACTCTTTCTCTTTAGTATGCTAATGCCCTGGCGACCTTCATCAAGGGACAGAAAATCAGTGACCTCAAGGTGTGGACGAGTCACATGAAGAGAACTGTCCAGACTGCAGAGGCTCTGGGAGTCCAGTATGAACAGTGGAAGGCTCTTAACGAGATAGATGCTGTGAGTTATAAAACAATAATACCTCAACAACACTAATTCAATTATTCGGAAATTATTCAGTTCTTTGAATAAATGATTTACTTTGTTTTTCTAATGCTTGGATAGTTGATATGATTACACACTCAGTCGGTTAGTTAGTTTTCCCCTTTGGTTCAGTCTGTAACACACCAAAATATATTAAAAACCATTAATAAAAGTATCCACAAATGTTTTAAGTTTGCAGAAGAGGTCATTTTGATTGTTATGTATATAAATATTTGATGAAGTGTCGTGACATATTGCTTTTAAGACAAACTGCAACAACATTGTTTATCCTCTAGCACCATCTTCAGTCCAAAAATGTAAATTGCAATCTTGGTTCCTGGCATCAGTATGAGCTTCATTGTGTACTTGGTGCTAGTTAGGAAATGTTGCCATTGTACAGTTATACACTTTGCATTTTGCTCACATCACACTTTGTCTAAGTTGTTAGCGTGGATCTTATAATTTTAATCTTAATCTTCGATTAAAATCTCCAAGGTACTGAAATTTCAATACCTTAGAGGTTTTGTGCTTTTATGCTATGGTACACTTGCAAAAAAGATCTTCATGTTATATTTTTCTCACTAAGGGTGTATGTGAGGAACTAACTTATGAGGAAATTCAGGAGAATTTACCAGAAGAATTTGCACTGAGAGACCAGGACAAATACCGCTATCGGTACCCTAAGGGTGAGGTAAGCCCTGCTCTGAATGAGCTTTAGAAATATATTTTATGTAACCAAGGAAGCATAACTGTGATTTTAATAAACACACTGCTGACACCTGGAATATTTCCAGTACAAATAATTTCCTCTGTTGACCACCGAGCAGCTCACCAGAAGCAGTTTGCACATTGAAGAAATACTTCAGCATTCAGGGAGATGATTTTGTTTGGATGGTAGAGCTAAAAAAAAAAGATTTAAATAATTTTGATATTTGTCTTTCAAAAATAAAGCTTTAGATCGGCTTTGTCAAAACTTTTGAGATGAACAAAATTGAAGAGTCATGTGCTCTAAGCTTGCAAAATATTGCAAACACTGAAGGAGGTCACTTAGTTTTTAAAAATAATTTATAAGCAGCTTTCCTTCCTGCCCTTCCTTTTTTGTTCTAAATCAGCTCAGCATTAATGCTAGCCTTTGGCGTAGTATACCTGCTTCCTGTTTCCTTTGTTTTGGTCCCCTCGTTTTTAGCCATACAATTTGTTGCCCCCTCCCATTTCCAGAAAAATGTACCTTATTCAGAATACAATTAGCCTGGGTTAGGGTGTGGGTCGTGTGGAAAAACTTTTGAAATGATGTCTTTTGTCCAGTCCTATGAGGATCTAGTCCATCGTCTAGAGCCAGTCATCATGGAGCTGGAGAGGCAGGAAAATGTTCTGGTCATTTGCCACCAAGCTGTGATGCGCTGCCTGTTAGCCTATTTCCTTGACAAACCTGCAGGTAGAACAAAAAAAAAGCTCAAACTGTGCACAGACATGTGACACAATATACAAAAGTTTGTGATATTGTTTTAATTACACAAACACTTCTTCTAATATTTACATTTGTCTCTCTGAAGATGAGCTGCCTTATCTAAGATGCCCTCTTCACACTGTGCTCAAACTCACACCGATAGCCTACGGTAGGTGGTAAGGACTTAATTATATATCATATCCCATCTTTAGTGTATCGCATATTCAATCTATGTAAATCTTTTTCTTACATCTTCATTTGTAGGGTGTAAGGTTGAGTCATTTTTCCTCAATATTGAAGCTGTCAACACACACAGGGAGAGGCCACTGGTGAGTTTACATAACTGTGCATTTATTGTAATACTTAGCTTTGCCAAGAATTAATCTGTCGGCAGTAAAGTTTTATCGTTTGTATGTACTAATTAAATAAATATGTGTGCAATTGTGAAGAAGCGATGCCTTTGCCTAATTATCCCTTTTTCACTTACGTTGAACTTATTGAAATTGTAAAGTTGGATTCATAAATAGTAATACTGCATACTACTCGTTCTAAAGTTAGATCTGATTCATCGTTCTGTTTTTCAGTAACTTCCACTTTAGTCTTGAAAGATTCTTTTGTTGCTTTTATTTTTGCAGAATGTCAACGTCAACAGAAATCCAGAGGAAGCTCTGCAGACTGTTCCTGACCACATATAAACACTGTTTGCTGGGAAACTGAGTTATGTGAAACTGGATTTGTTACTGCTGATAAGCTTCACTAAATTTTAGAGATGCACTCCAGTCAAAGCTGAATGTGGGAAAATAGAAGACAGGAAGTCTTTAAAGCTGAAGAGGTGATGCTAGGCATGGGACTACATCAACACCGAAGCACAAGGAGTGAGCGAAAAGGGCATAACCTACAGCTGGCTCTGTTTTCAGGATGTCTGTGGAATATTTCTGTCTTATCAGACTTAATGTGGTTTTCTTTTCCGAAAGCACACAGTGTTTACAAATGATTTATAGACAGTAATAATGCACTTTGTCTCGAGCTGAAGGCAAGAATAAAATTGTATGTAGATGGGTTTTCATTGTCACTCCTAACCTGGGCCTTCATGTACATTTAACTGTGGTACAGATAACAAAATGTGTTGTTGATCATCAAGTTATGTAATTAGGAATCAGCACCATGGACAGCACCCTAACAAAACAAACTTTATACTTGGATGATTGTAAATACTGCAATGAAAATTAAATAGCATGGTGAGTTTGAATAAATAAAAATTGTACATAGGAAATATATAGGAATAATTATCTGCAACATGTGAGAAAATAAATTCGCATTAAAATTCAGGAGTGTTTGTTTTATTCTTCCAATTCCCACGTGCAACAATTAAAGTCTAAATTCTTCCCACGTACCTAATGACCAATTTTACTGTTTCTTTTTTCTCTTTTTTTCTTTTAATAATGGG
Source organism: Etia nguti (assembly GCA_015106755.1). NCBI lineage: Eukaryota > Metazoa > Chordata > Actinopteri > Cichliformes > Cichlidae > Etia > Etia nguti. The sequence goes on along the minus strand of VUQG01044986.1, from coordinate 102,560 downwards.
TCTTTGAGAAATGGCGCTCGAGTGAAACGAAAACATTTGGCAGTAATTAGAAAAAAAATACGACTTTGATTATTTTAAGGAGCGCTGTTACGCAGAAGCTGAGGAGGGGAGAATGTTTTGGTGTTTTCCTGAAGTTCTCGTTAAGTCCCCAAAGTTTCCAGTATAGATGAATGCAGGCTGGAAGCGGCCTCCTCCTTTTCCGTGAAACCTCGTGCAGGTTTCTAAATGAACTTCACTCTCTTTGGCATTTTTTTTCCCACAACACCTCACGGATGTTCGTATCCTTTCTGAACGTATTTTTATGTCAATACCAAAGCCGCCGTTTAGGTGACGTTAGAAAGGGGATGGACTGCCCACTGCAAAAAGTGTAAAAATCAGGCGTGTGCTCTGCTTGCTTCAGTCAGCGTGAGACCACTGGACGATTTCCTTATTTTTCAGCCCCAAGTCTAAATTATTAAGGGCAAAATGTTTTTAAAAGTCCCCTGTGTTCTAGTCTTCTTCACTTTGTACATGCGAAAGGGATTATTAGAGGATTATGACGTAAATGTCGACACGAATATTCATTTACAGGTAAGATTTGGGGGGGGGGGGTTTATTACACAGTTAATGATGCTTTCTGAAATATCATCCCCATTGCATTATGACAATATTAATGACGCAGAGCTTTATATTTAATGTGTTTTAAATGCAAAAACATTAATTTCAATGCAGTATGTCTCAGTCAACTCTTTGCAAAATATTTAAAATTTATTAAAGGTATATTTCCTAAAGTGAAAGTTTGCACAACGGAGGACTATATAATAAGATCACCAAAAACGATCTTATTATATAGTCCTATTTTTATATAACCCGCATAATTAATGTTGCATAACTTTCTCTTTAGGGGGTGTCCACACTTACAACTATTTGTTTATGCTAACTTCGCACCAATACACAGGATATTTGGTAATGTATTGACACAGCAGTGACTTGTGTATTGAATTAACATTGGACACCGAACCGTGCAACCCTGGCCCGGGCCTGCATACAGTGAAAGCATTTATTTCCAGTTCCACTTCCCCTCCATTCATGAATGACTTTGATTCAAACTGTTATGACACTCAATCTTGACCCAACCCTCACACAGGAAGATTGTACAGATTAATTCAAAAAGGGGACATTTTGGACAAATTATTGAACCAAGAATCTCTTGTTACACTTACAAAATATGCCATTTCCTAAATGCATTTTAAATACCAGTGTGATTTGTTTTGTTTTTTACGTGGTGCCTTGTTTCTTTTCCAGAGAGTAAAACGTCAAAGCAAACCAACAAAACCAGTGGTAAGTCTGTGTATTTTTTGTATTAGTGCTGAGTATTGGCTGGCATCTGATTCTGTTCTGTGGATCTAACAGCTGTGCAGATTTTATTCTGTTCTGTTGGTTGCACAACCTGAACTGCACAAAAAGCTTCACAGTCAGGGGAAACAACCACCACTGCCTCTCAGGATATCTTCAGTAACTCCACTGTGGGATTTTTCCTTCAGGTTACTTCAGTTTGTAGCAGTTCCCTGGTAACATACAGTAATTCTGTCTGTATTGCACAAACCACAGCTTTCCTAAATACCACTGAGATGGAACCCTGATGTGGCTCTCTCTGCCCCCTGCCTGTCGCCTTGTCCTGCACTAATGTGGCCAGCATTAACCAGATTGGCCTCAGTAGGCGCCAGCAGTCCCTAAGTAAATAACAGGAGGGCACAGGCACCATGCAGTGAACTGCTTTGTGTTGTTTCCCTGGCTTGATGCAGGAGAATCA
>VUQG01044986.1:86015-100748 GCA_015106755.1 Etia nguti | reverse complement strand
AGCAAGGAAAAAAAGGAAAAAAAAAAAAAAAAAAAAAAAAAAGGACAGCACATTGACAATAAGTTGGTATGTGTGGCTGTCTGTTATAGCTAGATCTGAATGTTGGTGTCACATTAATGTAAGTGTGGCAACTGGGAAAGCTTCATACAGGTGGCAAAACTGCACTAAACTGTAATTTATTTATTTTTAAATGTTTTTTGCAGTCAGTTGATTTGAATGACGTCTTGTATTTTTACAGTAAAACTGGGCTCTGCTCCTATGTAACAAGAATCTCCTGTAAATCCTTCAGTTTGATGCTTTCTTCTCCAACCTTTAAGTTATTCACTTATTTTTTGTGTTTCCAGTTGAAGGTGACAGACTACCTTGTTAAGTGTTCAGTGGTATCCCGCTATGCTGTTACTACAGTTCAGAGTTCAGTGTGGAACCAGCTCCCAGTCACTAAGGAGGCTGCCTTTGAGGTGGACCTGCCCTCCTCTGCTTTCATCTCTAACTTCACCATGTAAGTCAGTTCAGTATCAAGTCTGTTACTTATGGTATAATTTCTTTGTTAGTGTGTCTGTGTTCTTTCTGTTTCCATTACTTCTTCTCTACTTGTTCGCTTTTACTTCAAAAGCCTGAAACTGCACCCAATCTGTGTTTCACTGTTTTGAATAATTGTCTTCCAGTAGTGTTTACTATGTCTTGATTACAGAATCGTAACCCATAGCTACTAAGTCCCACATGTCGAAGTGGGCAAGAAAATTTGCCCACTTTGCCCAATTTCTTATGTGTAAAAAAACAGTTTTTATCTGCTATACAGTGAGAAGATAAGATAATAAGAACTTTATTGATCCTGAGGGAAGTCCTTGTGCCTTTTACATGCTCACTGCAACAAAACAGAAATGAAATAAAATATGAACAGAAGTAGAAACAGAAATATTGGGTGAAGAGAGCCACAAACACAATTGCCAATTACCTCAGATTAACTAACCTTAGTGTAGTACTGATCAAAATAAAATATAAAGCACGACTATTGAAAGCAAGACACAAATAAAAGAAAAAAGTTGCAGTATCAATATAAATATGTACAGTATCTCACATGTGAAAATAGTGCAAATACGCAAACTGAAATGAACAAAAGTAAGTGTTTTTCATTGGTGGCCTGAATCATAAAGTAAAACTTAGTAGATGTGTAGATCATTTTTGCAGTAGGAAACTAGAAATCTGGTCTGGAGTAGATGCATAATTTTATGACTGAGAGATTTCAAAACCGCTCTCCTTTAAAAATGCTAAATATAAACAAGACAAATAAGTCAACACTGCAGGCCAAACAGCAAGCCCAGAGTTGAATTTGGGAGCGGAAGCAGGTCAGGAGGAGGAGGAACCTGAGGGCAGATGAATGCCAAGCTTTGTAAACCCAAGTCCGAAAGTTAATAGGAGTTTGCCCAGTTCCCCTTTTCTCCCCCACACAGTTTACTAAGGCACCTTGCCAGTTCAGATATGCTGCATAGACACACACTTACATCAGCTGTACGTGTGTGTGTGTGTGTGTGTGTGTGTACACAGGAGGATTTAGACTTGAATTTTTTAAGTATGTGTGAGTTTGGAGCTTGTACAGCTTCTTGCACCCATAATTCTTGACATTTCTCTCTCACTCCTTGTCACTCACAGACTTGCATGCATTCATAAATGTTTTCACACAGACATTCAGAACTCATAAGACTGCCTGTATGTCACTAAATACCCAGAGGAAAAAAGTTGTGGTATATGTATTGCGTTAGTTCTTTGGCATTTCGGTTTCCAACACTAAGAACTCTATGTGTAGGTCACTGACGTACAGCCATTCCTTCACCCTCTCAGCCAGCCACACATATAAATATAAGCACCTCCAATTTCCACTCTGCTCTCTCATGCCATTCTGCTCTGCTTTTCAAACAAGACCCGCTTCAAGGCTGTGGGTTTATTTTAGTTAGCCCTTGATGTTTTTTCCCTTTGGATATATTTGTTCTGTGGACCTGACCTTAATTTAGCACCTTGTCACGTGCCAGCAGTGGTCACCGATGCCTAGAAAGTGCACTGTGTGAATTTAATCTCAGTTTTGAGCACTGGTTTTGGTTGGGATTTAGCTGGGTGTAGCACACAGTGGCACTCCCCTGGAGGATCATCAGCTTGTGAGCTCTCTCGCTCTATTATTGTTATTTTTACATGGAAATTGCTCTTTTCCACTCTTCCTGTTTATAACCCTCACCACCTTTTCGTGTTGTATGAACTCAATATGTATACAAGTTTGTGTGGCAGCTTTGTAATTTCTGTGGAAATACGATGTGCAAAGTAAAACAAATCATGTTTAACATCCCCGTGTATGTCACACAGAGAGGTATTTCTTCTTTCCTTTTCCCATCAGCACTTCCAACGGCAAGGTGTATGTGGCCCAGGTGAAGGAAAGGGCTGCTGCCAGGAAAATTTACGATGCAGCTAAGAAGCAAGGAAAAACAGCAGGACTTGTCGCTACCAAGTCAGTCTTAGGGAAAATTGGAACCTTTTTTAACACCTTTGATAACTGCAGAATATTATGTTTTGTTTTGGGGGGGTATTTTTTTCATGTTTGCATTATCATACTACATTTACAGAAATAAAACTTTGCAAATATTACATTTGTGGTGTTGCAGAGAGAGGGAAATTGAGAAGTTTCGTGTTGCAGTGAGTGTGCCATCAGGGGCTAGAGTGTCCTTCTTCCTGATGTACGAGGAACTGTTACAGCGTCGACTCGGCCGCTATGAGCTCACTCTGGGTCTGAGGCCGGGTCAGCTTGTGCAGAACCTCACATTAGATGTCTGTATAAGAGAGAGGACAGGCATCAGTTTTCTTAAGGTCCTTCCTCTTAGGACAAGCCGAGCGGTCACCAACACCCCAGCTCAAGGTAAAATCTGAACGATTAGCCATCAGAATAGTGACACGTACATTATTTGACTTAACATAGTGTCTTGTTTTTGCTGGTTGAATTTCATACCACACAGGGATGTTATATTCTTAAATGGTTGGTTAGAAAAAGGCAAATAAGTCTATTCACTTTGATGGAAATTTTGTAGATTATGTTCTATTGGTTTTGAGTCCAACCTCATGGCTTGTTTCCTACAGCTAATACCGATGCCCCTGCCTCTACTCATGTCGAGCAGAGTCCTGACTGTGCTGGAGTCCGCTACACTCCAACTCTAGAACAACAGAAGAGCATGTCTTCCAATGGTCTTAATGCTGATTTCATCATCCAATATGATGTGGATCTAAAAAACCTCATAGGTGACGTTCAGGTCAGCAACTTTTCATTTCTGACTTTGTCACACTATAAACATGTAATACTGATAGAAGCAAAGGTTGCTTTTTAACAATCTCTTTTCTCACTCAATGTCAGGTATATGATGGCTACTTTGTGCATTACTTTGCACCTAGGGGACTTCCTGTGGTTCCTAAGGATGTTATATTTGTCATTGATGTCAGCAGCTCAATGATAGGCAATAAGATAAAGCAGGTAAAGTGGACAAAGGCTCATTTGGATGGCTAGAGCTGTGTTAAGTGTCTTAAGATAAAGAAACTTGCTCAAATATGACAGCAACGTCGGTTTTCTGTAAATAATTCCTAGAATTTCTGTCAGTAGACAAAGCAAGCTATGAGCACCATCCTTGGGGACCTTAGAGAGGGAGACCACTTCAACATCATCACCTTCTCGGACAAGGTTCACACTTGGAAAAAAGGCAGAACGGTGCGAGCAACTCGGCAGAATGTATGGGAAGCCAAAGAGTTTGTGAAGAGGATTATGGCAGAAGGATGTGAGTCCAAAACTGATAGTGACTGAACTGTTGCACCGTAGACTATTTGAATCATTGTATCAGCTGATTGTTAAACTTGTGCCTTCAACAGTAATTCTCTCCTTTGCTCCAGGGACCAATATTAATGCAGCTTTGCTCGCAGCTGCCCAGCTTGTCAATCCTCCATCCTCTGGCCCTTCCAGACGCACCTCATCTCATTGTGTTCCTCTGGTAATTTTCCTCACTGATGGGGAAGCAACCATTGGAGTCACATCTAGTGAGACTATCCTCAGTCACGCTAAGAAGGCTTTGGGCTCAGCCTCTCTGTTTGGCCTTGCCTTTGGAGATGATGCAGACTTCCTGCTTCTCAAACGCCTGGCTCTGGAAAACCGAGGTGTAGCCAGGATGGTGTATGAAGATGCAGATGCAGCCTTGCAGCTCAAGGGCTTCTATGATGAAGTCGCTAGCCCTTTGTTATCAGACATACAGCTGTCTTATCTGGATGATCAAGTATTTGATGTCACCCGCTCCCTTTTTCCAAACTACTTTCAAGGATCTGAGTTTGTTGTGGCTGGGAGAGTTAAGCCAGGGGTCAAAGATTTAAAGGTGTTAGTCTCAGCTATAGATTCAAAGCAGCAAATGAAGCTGGAGAATGATGTGTTTATTTCCCAAGAAAATGGGACTACAGATTCACTAGAGTGTTCAGGAGATTTGGAAGGGATATCCAGCTTTGTTCGTCGCCTCTGGGCGTATTTCACTATCAAAGAGCTTCTACTGGCTAAACTGAATTCTACTGATCCTGCAACTCAAAGGTTGCTAACAGATAAAGCAACCAACCTCTCTCTCAAATATAACTTTGTTACACCAGTCACTTCTTTAGTTGTAGTTAAACCGGATGTAGATGAAGCAACTCAAAGTCCAACCACTCCAGAACCTACCACAGCTGCCACTATAACCACAACAGCAACAACTACAGCTACAACCAAAATGCCAGGTGCTGGTGTAGCAAAGAAGGCCGGGTCACCACCTAACCCTAAGCCTAAGAAGTTAAATCCAGGCCTGCCTAAGCCACTTCCAAATACCCTAAAACCCCCCAAAACATCAGTGGTTGCATCATCCAAAAAAGCAGCTACAACATCGAGTCCGAGCTCTGTGAAAACAGCCCCTGCACCATTCTCTGCTAAAAAGCTCACTCCTTCCCATAATGACCTGAAAACACCTCCTCCTCCTCCTCCTCCTCCTCCAGCTGGAAAGATACCCACATCTCTGCTTAAAATTCTAAAAACAGCACCACCTCCTGCACCTAGAAAGGTCTCCACCCCCCTGCCCAATGCCAAGAAAACAAATACTCCCACTACCACCACTGTGCTTACATTCACCACCAGTATCTCACCACCACTCAGTTCAGTCAGAACTAACCCTGCCCCCCTACCCAGTACAGCACGGACAGCTCTCCCTCCTGTCAAAGTGACTCTAGGGGCAGAGAACAGCACCTCGTCTGCTCCATATGCTCACCTGCCTGAAAGCACTACTTCCCTCACTCAGTTGTCATCTACTCTAACCTCTCCCACTCCAGCCCCAGCTCCAGCAGTGGAAAACAACAACACATACTCAAATGTTGACACAGACCTGAGGATTGCCACCCTAGTGTCAGCTACCTTTGCTCCCATGCCTGGTGTAACAGATGGGGAACAACTGTGGGAGGCAGCACAGCTTCTGGGTAGGTTACACCTCATCTCATCTGTTGTGTGCTGAGCCTAATTCACAATCAAAGTCATTTTTGCAACCTAGGAGTTACAATGTGGATGTTGAGGAGTAGGCTGTTTGTTTATCATTTATTGAATTTTTTTTTTCCTTCTCTCCACTAGATGTCTCTTCTTCCATTCAAATTCAAAGACGAGGTAAAATTGGACTTCCTCTGTATACTAACAAAGCATTATTTGTATAGATTTGCATAGATTTGTACCATTTGTTTATACTGGAGCTAGTAGTAATAGTTATCTAATATACTAGAATATAATTTACTTAAAGGGGACCCATTGCAGCACTCTATATTTTTATTCTTGGATTCTAGAGTACGTTAGCATAATTCTAAGTTTAGAATAATTCCTGCTTATCTTATACTGGACCTTGACACAGCCCTTTAATTTATCTGCTATCTGAAATCAGTTAATACACCTTTTGACTGGCAGCACCTCACTAACAGAAGGCTTCACTGCAAGTGGACAGGACCAAAAAGTTTCGACACATTTGAGATTATGGATGTTACTCATTATCTCAGACAAGTTTAATAAAAAAACTATGATGTGCAAAATGAAACTCTTGTACATAGTGAACATACTGTAGTGGTCAGATATGCTAAATGCTGGCATCCTGATCTCTCTCAGGGTATCTTTATTTGATAGCAGGACCAATTTCCTGGTTCAGTATGGCAAAGGAAGCTCAGCTTACTGCAGGTCACTGAAGAACTCAGCGGATGTTGCTGTGTTGTTGTAATTTTTTCCTGTGTTATAGAAAGTAGGAAACTTTGAAAAATAAGGAAATGCCGCACTTTGACCGAGTTCATCCAAAGACAAAGAAAGAGGGATGGACAAATAGGATAAAAAAAAAAAAATAGAAAGTGATAATTGAGCATAATAATTCCCCCCTCATAAAATTGTCTCTGGAAATTAAAGCGTCTGACAACACTGAAGGGGAAATTATTCTTTGATGGAAATGTTCACTTTAAAGAATTGAAGAAATGCTTTATTTTCAGTGTTGAAACAAAAACAATATCCTAGCGTATTTTATAATTGTATTATATATATTTTAAAATGATAAATTTGCATTTTAAAATACTGTACCTATAGCTGTCAGATAAATGCAACTGAAAATCATTCTTAAACACAGTTCTTAGATTCAGTAACATTATCTGGCTGTTAAAATACACAATGACAACTTATTACATGCAGTTGGGGAGAAGAATATAAATCAGTAATCATTTGCACCTCTTCTATTAAATAGATATTGACCTCATGAAAGGTAAGCATCATGATTAAATCATTGTATTCTGTTATTTCTAAAATCAGCTCCTTTGGTGAGCAGAAGTGTGAAGTGAACATACTTTTCATTCATTGTTTCCATTTCTCAGATTATGATGCAACGTATGAATATGATTACGATGATGATGAAGATAACTGTAAGTTTTCAATGTGTATTGGAAGCAATACTCTACTCTCACTTACAACCTGAAATGTTTCTTTACAATACGTGTCTGACTTATTTTCAGGGTATATTACTGACACTTTTGGTGAGTATTTTGAGAATATGAGCGCTGCATATAAAGTCATTGCTTGTAGAGATGCTGCTTGCAATACAGTCCTGTCATTGGTTTCAGTGCTTGGGAGTGAGGAGGATTGTCCTTTAGCTGAATGTCTTATGTTTTTAGAGCCTCAAGCCAAAATGGGAGCCATCAGGGGATTCTCCTCATCAGGTTGAGTCAACATTTTATTTATTTTCTCTTTAGTATGCCCTTAAAGTCATTTCAGTAGTTAATGTTTATCCTCAATATTATCTTTTGCAGTTGATGGAGATCCTCATTTTGTGGTCCAACTAGCAAAGCTTCACCAGAACCTGTGTTTCACTGTAGATGGCAGGGCTAATGATGTTCTCAGACTGCTGGAAGACCCAGAGAGAAGTATGCAGAGCAACAAGATCTATAATCGGACATTGTCATTTTGGTTTTTAAACATCGACATATATCTCCTTTCTCTTCAAGATATCATCGTAGATGGCCACCTAATGGGGGCTCCCTCCAAAGATAGTGTGGAAGACCGTTTGCGAAACTACTTTGACCAGCTCACAATCTCCTCGGTCACGGGCAACTCTGGTGACATCATGATCACACTCACGCTGGACGCTGTAGTGGTGGAAGGTGAAGGGCGGGATACGCTTCCCATCAATCAGCAGGGATCAGTCACAAGGCAAGGCGTGACTGTTACTGTGGACAACCACCAAAGCTGCTGGATCGAGCTGGCAGAAGGCGTGCAGTTCCTGGTCCTGTTCCATCATTATAAACATCCAAGCTACCTACAGTTGGCTCACCTGGGTTTTTACATCACAGATGGGCAAGGGCTTTCTGACTCCACCCAAGGCCTTCTGGGTGCGTACGCTGAAGCTTTTTACAGTCAGCTTCCACTGAAAATGTATATGTTGTTTTGTTTTGGTACATATGGCATAAAACACTTAAAATACTTAATTGCAGGTAAAGGCTCCCACTTATGAAACCATTTTAAACACTACACTGTTAGCTTTTGTTTCCAGTGGTTTAAAAGACAGCTGGCCACAACATTAAATTTTCATATCTTTAGATGTGATATTAGTTATAGAAAGAGAGTTGTTTATATTCAGTCTTACTAGCTTCAAAAAAGAAGACAACTGGACTTCTTTAGTTTTCTGTAAGATTCTTCATCTCTCATCCAAGAGTTCCCTTGAATGTAATAAAAAAAATTAATAGCAAATAAACAAAAATATTCAGGATCAACATCTCTTTCCTGATCTGATTACTAGAAAAAAAAACTGGACAGCTCACTGTCAACAGTTTAATGTACAACCTTTCTAATTTCTTCAATTGCCAACCTAAACCTCAGCTAAGGAATGCTACAAATGTTTAAATCCCATTGCAACCGTAAGTGTCAGCGTAGGTTCTCAGTCATCCAGGTTAAGGTAGTCTAAGGAGCTAATGTGATTTTGGGTTAGTATGTCTCTTTGCTTAATCATAGACTCTATGCAAAAGATGTATGTAGCCACCGTTACCTGTCTTTGAAGCCACTTCTTGACCAGTTTTACTACTTTATTTGACTATTTTACCATTTAGAACATTTCATCATCATAGTTTTTTGAAGTATGATGCATCATTAATAATGTAGTGGACTTGACAGTGAAAATGGGGGCTGCTGCATATTCAAATAGTAGTGACTTGTTAACCACAAAGTAGGCCAACTCTAGTACTTGATGTGATGATGACTCTTTTGTAATATACCAAACAAGCATTGTGCTGTAACTGATCTCTTGTACACATACATTTTACAGTTTTTTACAAAAGAATGCAGATACCACGCTTCAGTAGGCCTTACTTTATAGACACTTTCCATCTTTTATGTACAGTCTATGATCTTAGTGTTTAAAGTAAATGATAAATACAGCCATCAAACGGGCTTATTTACTCCAGCCATATATCAATCAAGTGACAAAAAATAATAATCGGATACCTCAAATTTATAGTTGAATAAAGTAAGCGAGTTAAATTTGTTACTTCTCATCATCGCTGTCTTTTATCCATCTGCAGGCCAGTTTCAGCACGCTGACATTAATATAACAGTGGTGAAAGACCACGTGGATGAAGGTCTTCATCGAGTTAAGAAGGAAGAAATACTGGCGAGGGGGATCCTGAGGTGCGGATCAGAGCAAATGCCAGTTACCCTGCAAGACAAGACACTGAAGGACTCGGTGCAAAAACGCCACCTAAGCAGCTGCTGGGTGGTGCCCAAGACAGAGATAGAGAGACTACTGGGTCACTCGTATGAGAGCTACGTGGTGAATCATGTGTAATTCTATCCGAGTCATTTCCACCATGTTGTCTGTTTGCTGCACAGTTCAGGTCACAGCAGGTAATGTGGATAGGTTGTCACAAAAGGATGGACCAAAACTGGGATCCAACTGGGTTAGTTGCCTGAATGGCATTCTGGAAGGGTGGGACAGATTACAGACTGCAAAGAAGAGTTTCCTACAAAGAAGTAAATACAGCAAAGGATTGAATGGTGCCCCTGTTCCATCTCCACCACTGAATTTGAACCGGATTCAAGCTTCATGCTTCATATCTATGACAGAGACGCAATGTACTCCTGGTCGCATGGCAACTACAAAATATCCAATGGTTGCTGCAGCAGTTTGCGCATGCTCCAAAATGTCTTGCAAAACAACCCTGTTTACAAGTTGTTTATCAGATTATTCTTATATTTTATGATTGAGTTTTTGATTTGATCAAATGCTCTCTTTCAGAATTACTTTGTAATCCATAGTGTAATTCAATAAGTTGCATATTTAGTACAAGTGTATATAAAACATTAATGTATGTATGTATATATAAACTTGCCATGTCAGCATTGCATCTTTAATAAGCAACACAAATCTGTCTTTTCCAGGTTTGCCATGTGCTTTTTATTTTTCTATCATTTCATTCGTTTAATTCATTTTATTTGTTACACAAGACATTAGGCATTGTTCACATACTAGTGATCAAACAAGGACAGTAAGTTTTCTACTACTCAGTCTATTTCTTTTGTCAATTTCAAGGGATATTTGTCAATAGTGGTTTTCAAAGGCCATACTAAACAGTACAACCACACATGAGGCTTTTGTTTTCAATAAATAAAAAAAGAGGACAGTATCCGATGCTGAGGAAGGGTGGGTGGGGGGCTTCAGATATATCTATGTTCAAGGAGTAAACAGTATTCCAGTTATTACCAGATAATGTGTTTCCAGGATGAAGAGCACACACAATGTTGAATGACGCACAGTGTGAACACACAGCTGTATAGATTTTGACTCCAGATCTATGACTGACTGATGCTGTTGTCCCTCCATCAAAACCTTTTTCTTAGGAATGCTAATAATCATTAAATCATGATGCAACACTGGAATGATCACTAAATTAGGTAAACATAACACATGACACAGCAAATAAACAAACAAAGGAAATCGGTGTGCATAACGTTTCAAATCCATTTTATCATCAGAACGTAAACTACTAGCATAGCATATTCAGCATTTGACGTAAACCCTTCCACAATACGTCAGAGAAATTCAAATAAATAGAGCTCAAAGATAAGACACGTCAACACCCCAAACGCGATAACTTTGTTTAGAGTTGTCAAGGGGTTGGTCGCGGTGGATAAAGTGAAATGGAACCGCTTCAGTTTTCAGTAAAGTAAAATGGATCGTAGCATCTCGTGTTTGTTTTGATCCATAACGAGCCAAGCCACAGATCAATCCGACTGTGAGCGTGCACTGCAGAGATATGAGGAACTGTCTCAGGTGTACAATAACACCTCTGACTTGGTAGGAAACAGCATCCTCTCTATAGTATTCAGCCAGCTCTGCGGAGCAACATACACCACCAAACTTTTAATGTCAGCAAGCTTTGCCAATAACAGAATCACCATTTTTGGCACAAGACTGGCCTCCCACTACCTGTTAGTAAAAACAAAGCAGTCAATGTTTTGAATGGGTCCAAACATTTGAATTAGACCCAAAATTAAGGCTACAACCAAATAAAAGCATCTTGGTTCACTCTCATGGGGCAGCACTTGGAACTGTGGTTCATACTTATGCTATGCTACAGTCTTTTGAAAATTAGAGTTTCTTGCTTTTCCTTCTATGTCACACTACAATTTTTTCAGAGGATTTAATCCCAAGGGTAATGACTTATCTCAATGACAAACACAAGGGTTGAAACAACCAAGACACAATCTGGTGCTTCCACTGAGAGCCGAAATTTCAGTCTTCACTCTCTTCCCTTGCAAGTGAAACTTTGCCAAAACAACAACCTCCTCACATACATTCTTATCCTCACGGCACATTTCCTTGCATCTCGACATGTTCTTCACCATTTCAAAACCTTCCAGAGTTCTTCACAGAAACCCTCACCTAACACAAGACAAATCGTCACCATGCCTTTTTGCCCCGACATTCCCTTTTTTTTTTGTAAATGTTCAACTTGAAGACCACAGTTTCATCCTCTGCTCTGTAAACTTCATAACTTCAGCCAGTGAAATGTGCACCAAGCATATAGAAATAAAACTCTTCGATAATTTAAAATGTTAGAAAGTAAACTATTCAAATTCAAAATTGACATCACACAACAGAGATAAACAAAGAAACTTTTTTTTGTGTGTTTTTCTTTTTCAGGAGGGAGGGGTTGACAGTTAATAGCCACTGGTTAGCTTGCCTGCTAGCACAGGAAACACAACAGCATTGCAAAGTGAGCACTATCAGCTGACAGAACAGCCCATTTATATGTAACTTTTCATCACATTTTTTTGTTTTGTTTTTTTTTTGTTTTGTTTTTGCCCGACCAACAGATTTTGCCAAAAGGAGCGGCATCTATTGAAGAAACACAGGTAAAAGACCAAGTAAGAGAAAAGTGAAAGCAGGGTTGACAGGAGTGATGCGTGGAATGGTCCAGCCTTCATACCGCAGTGTCATTTGAATCTATGTACAATACTACTGTGTGTAAAAGATGCATGCACGTCCACTGGAGGTGACCCTTCCAGAGGATTCTACACTAAGCCGTTACACATCTCTCATGTCAGAGCTATCTGTTGAGACCTTCTCAGTGCCATCAACCTTCCATCGACCCAACCTCTGATATGAAGAGAAAGATGTTACAGAAGGAATGAAATGCTTTGGAAATTGCCAACAACAAGTAATAAATTCACCTCTAATGATAATAGTTAAGACATGATTATACTGTAAATTCTACAATGAAATGAAAGACCATATCAACCCTGCTTTTCAGTGACAGAGAAAGGGAATGTGAGCATTTGAAAAGCGTGTATGTGTGTGTCTGTGAGCATTTATGTGTCTGATGCGTGGCGAGAGAGGGCGAGAGAGAGCGACGCGAGGAGGTGGAGGCAAACGGCTGAAGACAGGCTCAGAAGCTCAGACGCACACCCTCTTCACCACTCTCACATTTTACCCATTTGTTTTTAAAGCACTGTTTAGGCAGTCCCAGCCCTCTACCAAAAGCCCTGTTGCCTCCACTTTTGCATCCACCTCCTTTCCCGGCCATGCCCTCTCTCAGAAGCCCCCCCTCTCTAGCTCACTGCTCATCCTCCCCAAACACATCGTTCTGTTTGCGTTTCATGTTCTCAAAGTCAAAGTCGCTCCCGGTCATGCGTTTGTAGATGTCCTTGATGTCATTGCAAGTGGTCTCGAAGTGAGTGGTGGCATCGTAGGACCTTGATGCGAAGATCTGAGGAGAAAGTAAAATAACAAGACTTAGAATTTACAGCATTGCTAGCAGGTCTCTGGGGCTCATTTCCAGCTTCACGTTTTCATTCAATGACTCTACAAAAGTAGCTTTGCATGATCCTTATTTATTCTCATACCAGGCTTCTACGCACCTCCTCAGTCCATCTGTCTGAAACAAGCAGATTTATCTCCCATCTCCTAACAACGCTTTGTAAATGACTGAAAACAGAGGGTTTAAACACAACCACAGCTCTGTGTCTGAGATGAACATATTACAGATATCCACTCACACTGACATCATACACAGGCAAGAGGGGAAAAAAAATCTGAATCTGATTGTTTAGAGTAGTCTGAAGCTTGCAGCTAAAATTTCAAGCTGGCACCTAAACATCTATTTTATGTGCTCATATAGTTTATGGGTGCCCCTTGCTAACCGAACATGTTAACTTGCAAGCAATGCAAACTCTCATCGAAATATGGTCATTTCTGGGTCCAAAATAACCAAGCAGGCCAGCTGATGCCCATAAAATTGAGGCTTCCAAAAAGGAGATCACAATCCAACGAGTGACATTACCAGATCATCACTACAGCCATCTTCTATGCACAGTCTATGATAGAATGACGATTACCTATCTAGTACAAAATTTCTTTGCAACAAAGTGGTCAACTGATCCTTCAACACAGCCTTATTCGTTGTGACACTGTATTAATTTGTTGTCTTGTAAAATACAAATACAATATTTTTTTCTGGATGTTGATCTCGGAAAAAGTGTCTCACCTGGCTCTCAGTACCGTCATCTGTGGGCTCATAAAGGTCACTAATAGCCACAAACCTGTGGGAAAAAAGTAATTTACCCCAGTTATATATACATCATATTATGAGCATTTTTCCTTTGTGTGTTAAACTATAAACATGCATGAATTTGAATAAGAAAGAAGTAAAATGTGGGACTGACTTTTGGTCGATGGGCTCCAGCAGCTCCAGAGCTGGCTCAATTTCATTCTCAGGTTCACTGGTTTCCACTGTGGTGCTAACAATAGCGATGTACTTCCCCTGGGCTGCCACATTGTGAGCATAGGAGATCATGCACACGTAGATGTCTAAAGAACAGACAAAGGAGTTAACAGGAAGAGATGGTTAAATCAAGAGTTAACTTAAAGCTGGATTAATTGATGTTTTTGTCCACTTGGAGGCAGCAGGAAGGAGCTTTATACACACTGACGTTATCTTCCCAGTTGAGTAAACAGTTGCCTGTTTATATAAGCATTCATCTGGAGTCCTGTTTCTAGCCACCTGCTGTGTGTCTAATATCTAATTTCCTTTAGCTTTGCTTTTGTTTCCATAACTTTTTAACAAAAAAATCTCAGGGTTGCTCCAGTATTTGAACCAGTTACTTTTTAAAATTGTCTTTCTTCTTCTTCTTGCCAAGCTAGTTGTCTATAGTGATTATTTTTCCTTCTTTCTTTTATTTTTTCCAACTTTACCGTTTAAATCAGGTGAATGACGGTGATAGTAAATCAAAACAGTACAACTGAAACTATTAGCAGAAAGGTGCTAAAAGGCACCGTGAAGCTGAGGGCAACTGCAGATCTCGTCACTGCTAGTTTGTCACCATTTAACATGGAGTCCGATGTTTATTGATTAGGGATGTTAAAAAATAAGCTACATTTAGTTTGCAGGGGACTAAATTTGCACCATTTCTTTGAAGGCTAAAAAGCAGAAATATTGAATATAGAAAATATTGCTCACCTGAGTTGCGATTAACCTGATTCTGAGGGATGATGATCTGACAGGAGTTGGCATCATTAGTGTTTTTGATGGGATGGCTGAGGATGCAGATCACACGGATCACCTGACCCGCTTTACGGACACGATCTGGGATGTAACTAGGGTCACAAATGAGCTGCTTACAACGAGCCACCTGCAGTGGGAACGAGA
>VUQG01044986.1:51587-78416 GCA_015106755.1 Etia nguti | reverse complement strand
CAAAATTATATTGAATAATCAGTTATTTGTTTTTAATTAATACTTAAAGTTTATTCTTTTTAAATTGTTTTGTAGCTTACAGAAGTCATGCAAGGAAGTCCTACATGAGAATGGTATGGTTCCAAGTGCTGAGGATTAAAACTTTTACAATTGTATATGACGTTTACAATTACAAACATGTTGTAATCACCTTTTATATGTTATATTTTGATTTGTGTATAATTTGAATGCATTTTCCTGTCAACAGACGAGATTATTGGAAAGGTTCTGAGTTCAATGAAAGCAAAAAACATCCCATACACTGCAATATACACAGGATTCCAGCCGTCACGAGTATGTTTTTAAAATTAGTCAAAATGTGCGACATTATAACACATTCTCAATGTTTGGGTATTTTTGAGAATGAACAACATTTTGATAACTTTGCAGGTGATTTCAGAAACCCCTATTTCTGATCAGCCAGTGGGTCGGTCCTTGCTACAAGCAGTTGTACCTGAAGTTAAGCCTCCCATCATGTTTAATGTATCTGGTGGTCCCTGCATAATGCTGTGGGCTCAAAATCTCACTGTCAAACTGGGTCAGGGCTCACCGTGGACCGACCTTGCTCAGCAAACACCTTCCTTGGATGGATCACTGTGTAATGGCAGTAACTCACGGTAAAGTGGCCTTTTATTATTTCCCAAAGCAATATCCAGCCTGTGATGAGTTTACTGGGTTTTGTTTTTGTGTGTGTGTTGTTTTTTGTTTTTTTTTTAAAGGGAAATAATCAGTTACATGTTTTATTTTTTTCTCAATTCAGGCTTGTGCTTGCTTACCAATCAGGCTTTACATTAAGGTAAGGCAAAAAGTTGCTTATTAAAGATTCAAAATTGTACCTTTTCAATTAGTTAATAACTCTTACGTGTCCCCAGGATGTGCTTTTCAATTTTCAGCTCAATGTACCACAGCAATAGTATTTTTATGTGTTTACTGTTTAAATACCACGCTCTACACCCCTGCTTTTCCAAACCGGTTCCTTCAGTGTGTGTGGCTTTAAATCCAGCTGAGCCGCTGCTGCTTCTGCCCACACCCAGTTTAAAAAGAGGTTTGTGAGTGACAGTGTGTACTAATGGGTGCAGCACAGTGCTGGCATGATTGAGGCGTTCTGTTGCTTTGCTTTCTCTAAGAGATCACTTTGTTCTGCAATTGAAACAAAAAAAAATGACATTTACCTGACATTTAAACTCTTGGAGTCAACAGCTGGTCATTTGGTGCACTTTTTTTGTAGCTGATGCATTTTAGTTATTTTTATTTTAATCTTGCACACATCTTGGAAGCAGTGAGCAGTGGGGGTTGCCACTATGGAAATTTTAGCTCAAGGACTATTTTCTGTCTAGTTTCAACATAGAAACTTGCACAACTAGGAGGCCAAGCCTTTGTGCAAGTATTAAGCAATTTGATATTTTTACAGCTTTCTTATTACACAACAGAGTTAATAAAATGATCATCTTGAGGCATTTTTATAAATAGGGTTGCAAAATTAATGTAGGTTTATGTTTAAGTGATAAATGGGATCTCTCTGTTTAATTCTTAGTAAGAATGCATTTCAGAAAATGAAGTATTTTGTTGAAATACCTGAAATCACAGCTTCCATTTGAAGGCAATTCTCTTTTTCAAAAACAAAGTTTTCTTGGTTTCTAAAAAGGCAAAAATAGCTTTATCGATCTCTGCAGTATTCTGGATATTATTTCCATGTAATGTTTTAACATTTTAGAATTTGTTTTAAATTTATTTTTAATATCACTGCTAGTATCAGTTTATTTTAAAATCCTTCACAGATATGTAATTAAACAACTAGTTTAGAAAGCATAGTTAAGCAGTGATTGTGCCTTTTACAGTCTCACATTCTGACCATCCTTCTCTTGCTGATCTCCAGTTTTTCAATGAGCAAGCGTTTCTATTCTGTCTCTGCACGAGAATGGTTCACCCTGGATGCAGTTGAGCTGCAGTACGCTAACCTCAGTGCATCTTACATCGCGAGCCGTGACATCTATGCTCCTGCAGAGTATTCCTTTCATTGCCAGTCTGTCGCCAACTTCGGAGATGTCCTGCTCCGCACAAACACAACAGACAGAAATTCATCTGAATGGAGCCTAAATTTTATTGACTTCCAGGTACAAATATAGTGCCGCATTCACTAATTTTAAAGTCAAACACCAATGCATGAAGAGGCGTGTTGATGGAAGGCTTTCTTAAATAATTGTTTTCTTTTTTTTTCATACAGATTCAGGGCTTTGGGTTGTTAAACAGCACAAACTTCTCCTATGCTAGTGACTGTGCAAGCTTCTTCACCCCAGCAATTTGGATGGGACTGGTGACTGTGCTGCTTACGCTGCTAATTTTGGTGTACGGTCTGCACATGATCATGCAGATTAACACCATGGATCGGTTCGATGACCCCAAAGGCCCATCAATTTCAGTGCCTCAGTCAGAGTAAATCGCTTTTTTACTTAAAAAAAAGAAAAAAAAAGTAAGAACATCCACTCCTCAGTTTTTGAGTGCCCCTTTGTTGATCAAAGAAAGTATCCCTTTGCCTTCTAGCATTTGTGTTTTTGGGTCTTTTTCTTTATGGAACTTTAATGTATGTTTCTTTTGAGTCCTTCCACAGTTATTTTGGCACATTCCACGTCATCTTGCCATATTTTACAGGTTTCAGAGTGTATTTTTTATGAGTATTATTTTAGAGCGTGTGCTCAAGCGTGTGCCAGATCCAGCTGATATTTTTACTAAAATAATTTGCACACAGATCATGGAATGACTTCCTTGCCAACACGAATGTGATCACTGAATGCTGTAGGACCATTTCAGACCTCAGTTCTTAATAATTTTTTTTTAAAATTTCCCCGGCTTAACTGTAATTTAAAAACTACTGTTAATGAAAGAAGTGCCTGTGTATATAAATGATCATTTGTGATGTGTTGTGTAGTGCTGCTGTTTTTCCCAATAACATACATTGGATTCAGTTCTGTTGCCACTCGTCATGGCTTAAATGGCAACACTGATATCCAATGTTTTCTTGGCAAGTAATTTATTTGTATAAAAGGACTTCATTTGCCTTTAAAGTTTACCCTTTGCTTCGGGGTTATCAGCTATTTTAATAACAGTGCCTTGTTTTCAAAAAATATTGACGTGCATTTGCAATGACGTGCAATATGCTTTGTTTAATTGCAAATAAATCTATAAATTGCTAAGTAATTCTTAAGTTGTGGGCCCCTCAGTTGCAGTTGTTTTATTTCATTATTTTGAGGTCATATATAGGCTGAAAGATCCCAACAAACTAAATGTGGGGTAAAGCGGATGTTTGTGTTCGACAGGATGGGCATCGCTACTTAAGTGGGGAAGCATCTCGAAATTTAGATATGCAAATTCAACAAACTACAGAGGTTCAATGTATTGCATAAATCGCTGGAATGAAAAAAATGCTGTGTATTAACTGAATGCAGTTTTCCCAACTCTTGATCAAGCATAAATACAAGCTATCAGCCACGCATAATATAAATTAAAGGCTCGAAATGTGGGAGCTTTAATAAAGTTGAACTTTAACAGTTCACATTAAACAGGAAATGCTGCTCGGTTGCCATAGTTACAGCAAGCAGAAACACTACGACGGTGACAGGTGTTGGAAAACTAGCAGGTGGCTAGCAGTATTTTTCCTCCTCCTCGGGTTTTCGTTACGTTACCAAACGTTTGCTTCAACGATGCTGACCGCTCCTGCTCAGAGAGTGTGTTTTGGAAGCTCACTGGAGAGGAGGCCGTTTCCTCTCCATTACGCGCCAGACCGGCTGGGGAACCAAATGCCACAACAGGGACCGCCACATGTCGGGCCGGGAAGCTATGACAACCACGAGGTTTGTGCATGAGAGAAAGAGAGTTAAGGGGTACTTTCACAAGGTGTTTTTATTCGTTTTTCCCCCTTTCTTTCTATGCATGCAGTTTTTATGGCCACGTGACCGTTAAAGCTAATTTAGGTGATGCTTCAAAATAAGTCAGCTGCATTGAGATGCAGGCAGAGCTGCGAGGTTTGATTTTCGGCTGACTTTTAGGGGATTAATGGTATATTCAGAATAATTATTTACATACTTTTTATAAAGTAGTGCTTCTAAATGTTTGTTGGTAGTTTGCCGCCTTCATTAATATCTGCTTCCTCTTCCTTTAAGGGCTGCTCCTTTTAAGTATCCATCTGACCCAATGTTAATATCCTCTTCTGTCACACCAACACTCATCATATCCTCCTTCACTACAATAATGAAGCTGCTCTGTGGTCTTCCTGTTTTTCTCCTGTCTGGTTCTCCACACTCAGCATCCTCTGTCTCACCTCAGCCTTGCCCCTTTTAACTTTGTTTCCACCTTCTCCAAACCACATATTGTAGCAGGTCTCACTACCACGTTGTAAACCTGCCCTTTTAACTTTGCTGCTTTCCTTCTCTTACAAATCACCCTGCTCCACCTTGCCTGCACTCTCCTCTTTACCTCTCTTGTGTTTCTCATTAATAAACCTTCAATTTCTATCACAGTTTGGCACCATACTTTATGAAATACAGAAGACACCTGGGAGTAAGAAAGGATATAGTCTCTCTGCAAGGACTGCTGTGCGCTTTCCCCCTTGTAACAAGGTGCGTGTTACACAAAGGAGTTGCCTGTTATACTGAGAGCACATTAAGAAGTTAAAAAATTGCCGAGAGGAATTGTCATTCCACTTGGACTGTCTACTTACAGCATTAGCCTGTATTAATGATGGTCAGTGCTTCCAGGATTTGAAAGTAGCTCCACTGCATAAGTGTCTGAAATTGGTATCATTTCTAAGGCCAGCAGGACTGGTTGCAAAGATAAGTTGGTTTGCAAAAAAAAAAGAAGCCTGTGAGAAAGCCACCCTACTGCTCCCTTGATTTTTCCTTTGTAAATCATTTCATGAATTCAGTCTTATTTAAGGTTCAGATTTTGATATATTAAGAAATTTTGGCCCAAACCTCTATATTTATTTCCATGTTGCCATGAACTGACTATCTTAGGACATCTTCATATTGCCCAGTGGTTTCTTAAAGGTTTTTTACTTGTTATGGAATGGTGTATATTTATAAATATATTTGTTTTATGGAGGAAAAAATGATAGTAGGACTATAGAATATATAAAAGATGGAGGAAGCTTCCAGGTCTGACCTCTGTGGCTGGAAAAGGACTTCCATTGGATAGAAATTGGCCTTCGGCCCCCTTGCTCTGCATCCTTAGTGAACACTTTCCTAATAACTTTGGGGACTCACCCACTAGTTTCAGATTATATTGAACAGAATATTAAGTCAATTTTTCAAATTATGATCATTCTAAGAGTCAGAAAAGATCTTAAGTTGAATGGGTGATGAGTTTGTGGTTTTACAGTTAAATCCACTCTTCAGTTATCAGATCTGATATCAAAACACCAAGATGGCAAAAATGCACAGCTCAAGGCCTCATAGGAGGACTTCATCCATTGATAATTAGGATGATGGAGTAGAGTACTAATTTATCAGCTGTCATTAGCAAGGTTGTATCCACAGATGCTTTGCTGAGACATATACTTGGTAATTATTGTTAAGTAACAGACTAACAAAAGACTAGAACTTTGTTCACCTAAAATTAAGTATGTTGGACTCGCTGTTCTACACAGCAAACCACGTTTTATGTTTTTTTTTGTTTTTTTTTAAATGCTTCAAAAAGGACTGAGAGAACACAAGAGGTCCAGGATGTAAACATGTTTTTTTTTTAGTGCTGTAAAGCTGGGAATTTTATCATGGAAGTACTTTATGCTTGTAATTTTCATCTTTTTTACACAGTTTATGGTTAAGACAGTTTTAAATAGAAGAGCTACATTGCAAGATAACGTTGTGGGGTATGAAAGAATAAAAGTGGGCCTTCACTTAATAAAAAGTTGTTCACGTGAAAATGATCAAAATACAATGCAAATTTAGGCAAACCTTTTCCTGGTTCTTAATGGGCCTTTGCTTCGTGACTACATTAGCATGATTGGTCTGCTTACGGTATTGGCAATAAATCTTCATTACTCTGTCAGCTATCTGGTAAAATTAAAACCAAATTAAGTCAACTAGTTAAAAGTCACTGTATTGTACTTGTTGGGGGGTTGTCAAAAAGTTTTCTGTGCAAGTACAACTCTGCTACTGGCTTTATAACTCTTTAATATGTAACGCTTAATATGAAGATCTTTATAATAATCCCTCTGATCACCAGGCAGTGACCCCTTCACCGTGGCAGTACCAGCAGGATCAAAGTGGTTCCAGGGTCTCTCCTCCTGGCAAAATACCTTTCAACTCAACAGAAAAGAGGTTCAAAAGCACACCGTGTACATCTGAGAGGAGTCCAGGGTGAGACGGAGAGAAACTGACACGTGGCTGAAATGTTACAGTGCTAAACTGAGCTGACATGTTATTTTGTGTCCCAGCCCTGGGACGTATGCCCACGACGGAGTGACAAACAGGAAAGTGAGCTGGCCGATGTGCTTTGGGAGACCGGACTGGTCCAGCCTGCCTCAAATAGGCAAGAAGTCACTGAGGGTGAAGGTGAGTGAAGCAAGTTTAGAAATTTAATGGCCTTTATTTTGCTGTTACACAAACTTAAAAGGCACAGCCAGCTTATATATAAAGACCCACAGATGTCTCTCTAGTATCAGAAATGTTGTCTCTCTTTAGATGTGCTGATTCTATGCATGATTACTCAGATAAACTCATTAGTGGTAAGCCTGTGAGCCTTTAATTTGGTGTGCTCGTCACCTATACCTGTCCAAAACTCCATGTTGCTGCACCAAAAAATGGTAAAAACATGTATTTTATTTTCCCCTCCACAGCTTGCCAGTGAAAAGGAGTACCTTAAACAGAGGAACAGAGTGGCCTACCTGAGTTTGTACTATTAACCCTAAAGGTCATACATGGAAACCTATCATGACACCGGTGAAGCAAGAAGAAGTTGTTTTGTTTTGGGTTTTTTTTTATCTTTCCCCTTAAAATATAAAGAAAATATGAACATGTTAGTTTTTGTTTTTAAAGAAACTTATTTTCCTTTAGTTACAAAATGACAGGATTCCTATGTGACCTGTATGTTACATAAAGATGTTGCTTACAAAATAATGTAGGACAGACTTTTAAACAAAGAGAGTTCCTGCTGAAAAAGTGACACTTTACACAACAACAACAAAGTCATCTTCTGTGGAAGTCAGTCTGCAGTACTGGTCCCGCCGCTGAGGCAAAGCAACTGCTGGTCTCAGCTCACGCAGCAGGTTTCAACTCCGGGCCACTTCCTCTGTGCAGGGAATCACTGACTGGACTGTCGTAAGCACCAAAGACTGGAGCAGATATGAGTCTGTTGCTTTAAGCTTCGTCCCGTCTCATTTCTTCCTCCTTACTTTGGGTTTCTTGACCGGCCGGAGGTACGGATTGTCAATTACATTGTCCTCACTAGCCTTGTTGGATGGAACTACGCCGCTGGGAGGAAGCATGGAATTCTCTTTGTCAGCTCCTGGATCATCCTGAATGATGGAAACGTAAAACAATCAATATTAGCAGTGGATATGGTATATTTAAAGGGCATTCTGGGAAACTTCTTGCTAACTGTTGGCATGGGTACCAACTTATAACTACATGATAAATAGAAAACTTTGACTGTCAACACACTAAAAGTCATTTACACAATAATGAATTCTTTGAAATCAATGTAAAGTAATGCAAGTTTGATTTCCAGCAGTAACCAAGATACTAATTATAAGCAAGTAGAGCATGAAACACTACTTGTTTGTTTTTTTGGTATGTATTAAATGAATGAAGCACGTTTCCCAGCTTCAGAAGTGTGTTAGCTTTATTGTAATATTTTAGCTGCTAACTGTTTCATCCCATTTCTAGTCACTCTGTTAAGCTGAGCTGTTCCTTGGCTGTATTTTCACAATTAAAGGGGGGCTGTTATGCACAACATTCAAAATAATCCTTATTAATCTTTTACTGGACTCCTTGTATAGTCCCCTAAATTCAAGCAAGTCAATCCCCAGAAAAATCCAGCCACCTTAAATCTGGCAGCCCCTCCTAAACAAACTGCAGATGGCTGGGGCTTCTGTGCTCACAGCCAGAGCTATGTGCTGTGTTAAGGATAACCACTCTCACCATCATACAGAGCCAAGAGTCTGTGAGCCAAAAGCCTGAGCTTTTGGCTCACAGAGATCACCTGCGCCTCTGCTGACCCTCTTTGTTTGAAACTTCTTTAATATGAGCATCCACCATTGTAACAGACAGGGTAGAAAATAAACAAAAAGCATTATAGGTCGCATTAAAAGGGCAAATATAAGGATGATATCCACATTCAAATATACATTTTCAGAATAAACAAAACTCCAATTTTAAAACTATTACTTTAAATTTTGTGATGTCTCAACAGCAACAGAACTCAACCAGAACATGGAAATGCACTATGAAACCATAACCCATATGTTGAAATAACTTCAATTTCATAAAGCCTCTTCTTACTTCGAAATTAGCTTAAATAAATGTTCACAAAAGCTCCATTATTAAAGTCTATGGAAGGCTTGAGTAGCTTTCAGTTCCTGAGAAAATCTACTGGTTTTCTGAGAAACTTCTTCTGGAAACTTCTGGCACGTGTTTGCTAATATTCTCTCTGAAAATCTGATAACCCTGTGCAACTAATGGAGCTTAATACTGAAAAAAATTACCCTGAAATTCTGTTATCACAGTAATGAAATGGATCAGACTGTCACTTAAATTTGTTCAGGCTAATCTGCAACAGATCTTTCCCTGTCACTCTGGTAACAGTAAGAGAAAAGCCACAAAAATGTAGAGATCAGATGATGCTGTACGCCTGCCAGCAGACTTCTTGAGATGCTTTAGGGATAATTTTTTTTTCTGTCGCTTAAAATTTTAATGGGATACAATTTGCAAAAAAAAAAAAGATTCAAGATTTTGTGAAATATCCCAAGAAGATATTCGTATGCTTTACACTTCCTATATATGCTGTTTTTACCATATATACTATATATATAGCACATCAGGTCCCAGCCATGGAGACTTACAGTAATGGCGTTTCCTGCTGTGTTCTCGCCATCGGTCTGGTCATCCTGCTCAGAGGAGTCCGTCTCCTCCAGAGCCTGCAGTTCCAGCTCTGAGGGCAGGAGGGCACTGAGATATGGGATGGTGCTCGGCCGCGCTGCGATTACTGACGACAATCACAGGAATCAGAACTCGTGAAAATGCAGCATGCTTCATTCAGTAATCATAAGACATAATCTGGCTTTAAATAAAGATCGGCTTGCTGAGAATCACTCACATGGGAAGGCAGTGATGTCATCTTTGAATAGGCTTTGAGTTTCTCCAGTCTTGGCAATGAAGCGTGTGAGTGCTCGTTCCACATCTCTCCTCTGAGTTGCTGCCTTCTCTCTCACCACTTGGTAGTCTGACACAGGTTCTCTGAAAGTCTACAGGAAGAAAAACTCTTAAGTGGCTTACTTTTTAGTACAATTGCACTTCTATAATACACAATCCAGCTTTCTAGGGATCTCCATAATGAAGTGGAAAAGTTCTGACTCACAGGTGTTTTGATATATGTGTGAGGGTCGGGGAATTCTGGGAAGTGGCCGGGGATGTGGGCTGGATGTGTGCGCTTCTGTCCAGCTGACAGCGCTTTGGGAGTCACAGGAGCATTTGTCACTGGAGCTGAAATTAAAAAATAAATAAATAAATCAACATTTGTCACATCTAAAACCACTGGATCCAAGGGTCAGTTTAGCATTCAAAACTTACAATCTCAAGTCATTTTTATAAGTCACTAATTTGAATACTAACAATGGAGAGCTGAGTTCCTACTTACGGGCAGTTATGACCATCCTTTGTGATCTTTTAGCATATACGGGCAAAGTATCAACATTGAAACCTTTAATGACACAAGCAGAAGAAATCGAATCAGTTTTGTGTTCTCTTAGCAACGTTTGATCCATATGTGTTATAGGAGGTCTTACCCATTTCAATAAGCGTGACCACTGTGTCTGACAGTGTCGGGACGCTCCTGGCTGTGTGTTCACAGTATGCTTTGGCACATCGACCTATTTCAGTAATATCTAAAAACAGAGACAAAAATAATCAGTTCTGTAAACATGAATCAACAACCAACTGCAAATTCAAGAAACGTCTGCTCTGAAAATAGCCTACAGGGGCTCAGGTATGTCAGTTTCTCAGCTTTTTTTTTTTCACCAACTTCTACCAAAATGATTCCCATTAGTGCTTAATTCAAGAAAGTAGGTTGAATAAAGTGAGATGCACTTGCACTGGTGTTCAGATACATTTTGTAAAAGTGGCACTCAAAGATATAGAGCTTTCCCAGTGGATGGCATACACTTAAAAATCATACGTACAGCTCTGCAACATCTCAGTTAGGGTTTCCACAGCTGCCTTCTCTGCACTCTCGAAGCCACTCTCAGTCAACAGGGCGCTGACAACGACCTGCAGAGTGCGACGGCGGGCCAGGAAGTAGTTTTCTGCAGGGCTGGAAGCTGCTTTACCAGCACTCCCACGCTGAGAAAAATAAAATAAATGTGAATAAGGGTATACAACAGAAATACGTATAGATATGCCGTGGTCTCCATGAGAAAAATATCTCACTACAGCCACAACACACTTAGGACTAAAGGCCACTTTAAAAGGCTAAATAAACAGACACATGGTTCCAGGATCTTTCATTGACTTACAGCTAAGGGCCACATATACATTAGCTTTTGTAATTTGAAGCATAACAAATAGGACTAATGAGCCAAGCCTTGCAAATTTACAACACAGTGTATGGTATTCCCTTTCCTTGGTGGGCACACCAATATGCCAACAATGTGCACATACACTAAGGTTATGAGGGCTATTACTATAACGTTAGAAATAAATGTGACTTTTAACAAATATAGTGGCAAGGAGAAGTTAAACCTGTGAAATCTTCATATTTTCTAAATTTCACAAACAGACTAAATCTTAAGAGTCCTTCCTGAACAGACATATTAAACATTCCCAGTGCTGGTGGTGAAAGTGGGAGAATATTTGGGCTCTGAGTGATTTAAAAAGACATTTTGTTTATCTGAAACAATTATATAATAATTAATTTTATGTTCTATTGTTCTATTTCATCATCAAGCTCTTGGTGAGCTTAGGATGGTGGACATGTTTCTGTAAGATACATTTGTGTGATTAGGAGATTTAATTTTTGCCACTGCAGCAAACTGCATTATCCCAGAGGTACTAAAGCAGCTCCAAACGGCAATGCTCACTCCACTGATTACACTGGAGACCGCTGCAACAGTTCTGAGTCAAAGTGATGACACATACTGCAAATGCTCGCTGACCCTCCCCCAACCATGTGGACAGAAAACACTTTTAAAATCTGCTGAATCTGCTGCTAACCCCCCCCCCCAAACAAACTGGACTGTCCTTAACATTTTCATGAATCCAAACTCAGTGGCATGGTTAACTCATGTAAACGTCAGGGGTAGAACTAGCATCCATATCAACAAAGGTCAAACATTTTCTTTGAATTTTCGGGGTTTTTTTCCGGCAACATTTTTAGATCCAAATAGGCACGATTTATACTTTATAGGACAAACAAAACAGACAAACATTAAAGCTGGCTAGGGGTGGTCTGACTGTTGGATTTCTTTGTAATATTGTAGGGTTTTTTGTCTCTAATATACCAAATTTCCCCTTGTGGGACAATTAAAGGATTATTCTATTCTATAGAGCGCCTTGAGTAGGCTGTTGCTGTGAATTGGCACTATATAAATAAAACTAAAACGTACTGAATGGTTGTGCAACTTTATTATTAATAATAAAGGTGCTATATAAATAAACTGACCTTGTCTAAAATGTTATTAATAGCCATCCCTTGTAGTTAGCAGACAGATGGAAGTTATTACAGCTCGAACGGTTTGTTGGTCTACCCCAAATATCTCTGAAAAATACAAAAAGTGTTGCTAAACCCTTCAGTCTCTCTAAATTTAGTGTTTGTGATATTAGTATAGACTGTATTTGGTCACAGCTGTAATTTAGATGAGGATGTGCCCATATGTTAAGACTAAAGAACTTGTAAAACGTGCCTTTTCCTGTCGCTGTAAGGACACAAACATTTATTCAGACAGGGTAAGCGCTAACATAGACAAAGTTAACCCACCTTATATTCTATAAAAACGTATTTCAAGCTTTTACCGGACTAAATAATATTTATTTAATGTTGTTAAATCGAATTAGGACTTCAGTGTAGTCTGACTGCTAGCCAAGCACCGTGAATCCGCCTCTACATGCTACATCCGCCTCCTCTCCGTGACCCTCAAAAAACATTTCTTACCGCTCCCGCATTCAGAGAGCCTCCTGACGCCACCGCAGGATCCGCCATCTGCAGTTATTAGAAACCTCCTCGCTGTTTTGATCAGATTTATATTTGTATCTCTCCGAAGACCGTTTAGCCGCCGTTAGTAAACACGGCACGACTGTATGACGTTGTTTCCGCCACTCTAGCGGAAGGCGATCGTATCACACACGTTGTTTGTCTGTCGCCCCCGAGTGTTCATCTGTAAAATTACACCTCCTTCAACTTGTTTCTAATTTGTGAAAATCCTCTGCTGTAAAATTAATATAGTAGGCTTTTAGTTATTTGTAATAAAAAATAAGTACTTAGAAAAAGTATTTGTGATACTTTTTAAAGTATATTTTTCAGTCATACTTCTAAAATTATTGCATTAAATGAAGAAAATTGAGATTAAAAGATCAGTTGGATCTTTTTTGTTCCATTTTCTCACTTTTTGCTAATTATAACATGAGGTCCGCCCTTTGAAGTAACCTACCCCACAGATTATATCAAAATCATGGTCTGAGACAATTGTTTGGAGAAAAAAATATATTTTTATTAGGGTGCAAAACAAATTTAATCTCACACATTCCACTTTTACAACAAATCTATCACATCACATTCACAAATATCTGCTGCCCAGCAGCCAAACATTACTGTAACCCGCAGTCTTCACTGTATCTTATCTCATTTTTTACCCAGTCAACAGGAGCAAACTGCACATTTAACCAATTTTTGAAATAAAGAATGGGCACAAAGGGACCATTTCTGCACAATGACTTGATTTACCAACATTACCACCATCTCTAGTGTCCATTTATGTGAAGAGGAGAAAGTTTCTTTAAGAAGCATGTAAGCGGTTGGCTGAGCTTCTCCGCCTTGAAGTCAAAAGATATTTGGCTTTTTCCTCAGGCATTACTGTATCCACCACATCAGCAACTTCACTATCAGCAGAGGCAGTGTGTGACTTCAGCACCAGCTTCTTCTCCTTCTTCTGGACCAGCTCTGCTGGTTCATCGTCCTCAGTATCTCTCTCCACAAAGGGCAGGAAAGCCATCTCTACCAGTCCCCCGACCATACCAAGCACTGCCAGAGTAGAGCCGAGCATGTAGATCTTCAGCATGCTCCGGCTGGGTCTCTGTGTCAGCATCTCCATAGCAAATGGGAGGATCTCGCCAAAGTTTTCCATATTGTGTTGTTGATGAGTCTGTTGAAAGAAAAGGAACAATTGTAACCAGATATTCTGTAAACAGAACAAAGATTTACTTCTGACAGCTAATCCATTTAAGTAAAATGCAAAAATTCTACCATCCACAACAAAAGAGAATAATACTTACTTAGAAGCACACACGAAAACTCTCGTATTCTCTTTTTCTGTGCGTTCTGAGTAATAAGGCTTTGCAGGCAGAGGCTAAGGCAGAGCCTGCATATTTAAACCCAAGCAGGGCCAGGTTAACGCCCACACTGGCGACACAATGCATATTCATGAGGCCACTTTTACTCCAATTGTTTTGTTGGAGATTAGAACTTGTTTGGGTAAAAGGGCAGACACATCCAATCCCTGTATGTGATGAAATGCATGTGATGTGACATGTTGCCTGAACTCTGCATGTGCAGTTCATGCAGTAAACATTCTGACAGTAAGTAATGCTTTGCAACATTAGTTGGTACTGATTAACTTCTTCAAGCACACACAGGCACACCTTCTGTGTAAGAAAAGTTAAAAATAAATAAATAAATGATGTAAACATTCAGACAGTTAACATGTTACTGACCACTGAACAACACGAGTTCTGGGTTTGTGCTGTGTTACCATGCATATTTGTTCTTTATCAGGAGAGCTTCATTAGTGGCCAATAAGAGTATGCAGGACTGTGGAAAGCCAGCCCCATTTATTGGTTAATTGTCATTGTCTGACAACAGTATTGGTTACACATTGAATACCCCCTATATAACAGCAACAGATAAGCCTCATTAGAAGATAAGGGTCAATAGAATCCCCCAAATCATGCTGTCCTGAGCTGCTTTGCTCCTGTACCTAAATCTGTCCAAAATGCTGACAGTACGTGTGTGTGTGTACGTGTCTCAAACTCTCTGCCCTTTGAACCAGTTCCCCGCTGCACGAGAGAAGAGTAGCGAGTTGGGAAATGTGTCTGATCTTTGTCACAGAGACATCATCACTGAGTGAAAATGACAACCACACGTTGCTTCAACATCTGTGCAGCAGATGAATCATGCTTAACATTTTATCCAGTTTTATCCAGTTTGACAAATAAGTTGCAATTATTATAAGAATCATCTAGATTTTAACTGTCACATTGCATATTATTATCATTTTCTAAATAAAGTACAGCAGTTATACAGAGTACTCATGACATTACATTAAAGCATTACTTTTTAATTCAGTACTTTGAGATTTTGAACTGAATGAGGAGGTGAAGATTTTATGTCAAGAATTTCTTACTAACATATCAGGTCAGAGTAAAATACAGAAGAAAATGTTTTTTAAAAAGTATCTACACTAATTCTACTCTTTATGGCTAATCCAGGGACAACCTTTCACCCCATTTGTCCTCTTTTGGATTGCAGGGTTGCCTAAAATATTGCAGGTAATAACGCAAGAATTACGCAGTCGATAATGTTCCTCTTTGAGCAACTCCGTTTGAGCTCTGGGCATTTATGTTTGCCACTGCTGGGAAAATGTTGAGACTGTTTGGAGACCTTTGCTCCATTTTCTCGTTACTTCTGCTTGAATGGAACAGTCTGTCTCTATTCTGGACTTCACCAAGTCACCATGCTGTGGTTGACGGGGAGGTTTTATGGCAAATGTGGATGTGAAAACTCTTTCAACAGGAGCTAAGGGGAGAAGGAGTTTATATACACAGTATTTAAAATGTTTAAATGAAAAATACTCAATGTGAAAGGAAAATTACACACACAGTGGGGTTTTTTTTTATTTCAGAGATTTTAAAACTGAGTGTTTTATCTGTAGCACACTGTTTGCAGTTAGATTATTCTTGTTGAATCCAGCTTGGCAAAAACAGGAGATATTGATAAATGGGGTGAAATAAATAATAATCTAAAGCTTGACCTTTTAGGTCAACATAAATTTCTCAGCTTTTGACTCCTATTCACATCTTATAATAAAAGCTGTTTAAACCTGGTCACAAGGACATGTTTTGTATCTGTTGGCTTACTTGGCTTAATTTACTCCGTCTGGAACCTGCTGTTCTAAGTACGCTGCTCCTTGTAATCCTGACTGTGCTGGAAAGGCTGAAGTACAGAAGTACAGCCTGCTAATTGGCTTGCTGGTTAGATTAACTGAGGATACCAGCTCAGGTTAA
This sequence comes from Etia nguti, assembly GCA_015106755.1. Lineage (NCBI taxonomy): Eukaryota > Metazoa > Chordata > Actinopteri > Cichliformes > Cichlidae > Etia > Etia nguti. Next base: position 62,676 of record VUQG01044986.1, on the reverse strand, counting down.
AAGAGTCCCAGTTTATGGTGTATTTATATTAGGATAATGCTAAATAACATGCAAGTTTTCAGAAAGTTGCAGAAATAAACAAGAAGAAAAAATATATATAATTAGAAAGTAAACACGTCTGACCAAAGCCTGTTCAAACTGTAGCCGGAGTTTCCTGTTGCCTACCTGGCAGGGATCCAGTGGGGCATTCTGCTGCTGTAGCCCATCAGCTTCAGGATTCAATGTGGTGTGCTAAAAAGGATCAGTACTTTGTAAAATATGCAGACCAGCTCGTCTGGCACCGGCAACCATGCTACGTTCAAAGTAAGTTGCTGTAAATCACCTTTTTTTTCTGATTCTGATGCTTGCTTTGTATTTTAGCTGCTCATCTTGACCCTGCATCAAGCTGCCAGCACATAATTGGCTGATTATACTGTGATTGGTTAGCTAGTGTATGTACTGGCAATAGTTTAATTTAATTTTGCAAAGTTTACCATTAATTTGTTTACCAGGAGTGAAGGTAAATACAACCACAGTAAAACAAATGCAGATCCTTTATTTTTGAGTATACAGGGATCCCAGCATAATACATATATAACATTAATATATGTTAAATCCATCATTACAAAGCCACATACAGAGACAAACAGCAGACTGCCCAAAGTAAACCGCTTACAATAAGTAAATAAACATTTTTAATGACAGACTTTACCTGAATGTAAAAGTTCTAGTAGGTTGGCATTTAATGAATATACTTGTGGCATTTACACTGTTAATGATAGATTTGTTTAAATATACATTGTTATATATTTTTTTTTATTTCAAACTTGAATTTGATCTGCTCTATTTTATTTTATTTTAAAAAAGAAGCAAATAATTAAAAAAATAAATTAATTAAACAAAAAACAATTAACTTAAAGAAAGTAACAAAAATATGAGACAACTTTACCATATTAAATTACATCAGTATGGCTTATTGGATGCAGTAAGCATGCGGTTTTCTTTCATATATTCTATTGTGCTTACAAATACAGGTTGGCTATAGAAAGTGCTTTACACATGATCAAGTACAATAATTGTCATTGACGTCATTGTGTGTATTATTTTAAATATTTAATCATGAACACAAAGTGTTCGGATGATCTGGCTTCTGCCACATCAAAAACCAGTGGTCAGGAACATCGTCACCATAAACGACATGGATATTCATGCAAAGCCTGGCTAGAGGTGAGCCCATCTCATCAAACACTTTCCCTCCTAAATCAAACAATTCTGTTGAATACTGTCGAAAATGTTCTGGTTAAAAATGAGACTCGTGCATCTGAGCGTGTGAGTTTCGTTGTGGTTTGTGTACTTTGGTGTGGTTTGTGGGAAGCTTCGTAGGCACTCTCTCCAAAATAATATGCCCCACACAGACTGTGGATCTCCCACACTGCTTGAATCAACCACTTCTCGTTCTCAGTACCTGGGAGCTGCTGACGCAAACCAGCCGTATGCTGGGTCAAAACAGCAACACTGACCTGTAGAGGGCAGAAACACATTCAGGGTGAGAAATAAGTCTGTATGGAGCTGAGAATTGAAAAAAAAATGCGCTCAGCATGCTCTAGATTGATAGAATAACTCAAGACACTCAGGTGTCTTGAGTTATTCTGCCTGATTTTCCGATTTAAATCAAGACTACCAAACACAATTTAAATAAAGAGTTCATCTATGGAGCTGAACTGTAGTTTAATAATAAAAGTGTAATATAAATCTGAATATTACATGTATTTGTTCATTATATCCACATGCTTTAAGTGTACCTACCAGGTAAAATGTTTTTTTCCATGTAAACTCTCTGTGCAGCTTTCACATGATGGCGCAAACACCAGTTATGGTCTTGCTATTATTGTTTTTTTTACCGTATCTAAAAGCAAAAGAGAAAAGTTTTAGTCAGCCATATTATAAACTCAAAAGGTCAAAGGTCACAGTATGAGATAAAACGGCTACAAACCCATTCAGGTTGGCAGGCTCTGAGTGGTACACATGCTTTCCCTGTTCAGCTATTGTAGGTGCGTGTTGTGCGCTGCACTGGCTCTGACTGGTCTTGAGTGGGTGGCAGTGGCTCTTTAGTTCAACATGGCTTGTGGGCAAGGACATGTGATGTGTCCCCTGCACACTCCCGTTGACCTCTGGGACCTTGGGCTGAACTTTGTCTGGATCAAGATGTTTCCGGTTTTTCGTTGGGGAGGACACGTCGATGACCCTGATGTCTGGGATACTGGCCTGCCTCAGGACCTGCTCTGAGTGTGCCAGCTGCAGCTTCTTCATGTGGTTGATGGCAACAGCAGCATTGTAGGCTTGCTGTAAAAGCGAATAAATAAAAAAACAGAGGTTGAAAAATAGCCTAGCTTCACTTTAGATGTCCTTATAAATGGTGATGTTTAGGAGACATTAAATGAAATGCTTGTTCATTTATCATTGATTGATAAATTATATATTAATGTTTTAGGATCTTTTCTTTTTCTTCTTCTTTTTTTACCACTGAGCAGCCAAGTGCGTTTGATTTCCTTGGCAGTGTATGCACTACACCAGTCCTTAGTGGCCTCGATTACTAAACAGTATCTTATCAAAGTCTCCCTGGTCAGGAAGGATTTAGGTTGGCACCCGATTAATCTACTATAAACTGCAGGTCCTCAGTAAGCTTACCACACTGAAGCCAAGAAATTAGTGCAGACTAACCTTCCACTTGGACTTGGCAAAGTTCTTTTGAATCTGAACGCTGACGGAATAGTAGATGTCCTGGCTCCGAGCTGTCTTCCCAATAATCCTGGAAAACAGATGACGGCACAGAAAGCTTAAATTTATTTCAAGGTAGAGATTAATTCTTAATCCATTTGTAACTGGTGCTGGGCAGGTAGATTGATGCCTCCTGTGTGCAGTGCCACTAAAATGTTAATTGTAGAAAGTTATTAATAATTCAGTAACAGTTGTGAATTTTGCTCAAGACATGCAAATGTACTGCAGGAAATTATTTACTTATAGTACAAAAAGGGGGTTATTAATAAAAGACTATATATAATTACTGTTTTGTCATAACTATACTGCTACAATGGCGGGTTTCCATATTAAACATAGTCAGAATCTCAAATAATGAGGTTTAAATGCCGTTTTTTTTGTCTGCTTTTGGCGTTGGGTCATGACAGTGAGAGCAGATGTCCCTAATGTGATAGAGATCTGATAAAAAGAGAGAAAACACTTAATTATCTTGTTGAAGATTGTGAATGAACTTATTGTCAGATAAATATGGATTACAGTAAACTGTAAATAATGCCAAAAAATCCAAAAAATGTCAACATGGGGGAAGGGAGCATAATAAGTCCTATTTAATGCATGAAAAACAGTATTTACACCAAAACTTTCCACAATACATGTCAAATGAGTGATAGTCACCATGGATGTCTGAGCGCTAGCTCTGTAGTGTAGCGCATCTTGGGATTCTTCTGCATCATGTTACGAATAAAATCCTTGGCTGCAGAAAAAAGCAATAGACACATTAGAGCTTAGACAACGCTAAGTAGAAACACAGTCGGTGTGTGCCATCGTTCAGTGTGATTACCGGATTCAGAGATGTCGTCCCAGAATGGTGAGTCAAACTCATACTGTGCCTTCATGATCTTGGAGAAGAGCCGTGTCTCACTTTCTTCATAAAAAGGGGGATAACCGCAAAGTCTGAAAAAAACAAACAAATACAAACATTTAGTATCTGTGAAAAAAAAATCCCCTACATGGTACATGTGTGCTCCATCTTTCTGTATATAGGTAACCGTGTCATTCCATAAGACACAGCTGGGGCTTTTAATCTGATAGTCTTGTTACTAAGGGAAAAACCTGGAGCAGGTGGTGAATAGCTTTCTACTTACAGGATGTAGGTGATGACTCCGATAGACCAGCAATCAACGGCGTTGCTGTAGGGCTTCTGTGCCAAAACTTCAGGAGCTGGTTAGAGAAAATTTTAAAGCTATTTCAGTAATTGCTCAAAAGCATCGGTAACATGCAGTATGACCCACTTCGAGGCTCTCACTCAGTGAGTGCGAGATTATTTCTCTAGAATGACATGTTTTCTTACCAACATATCCTGGGGTGCCACAGGCTGTCGACATGATGCCATTGTCTACCATCTTTGACAGGCCGAAATCACTGATCATGATCTTGGAGTTTTCCTCCTGGCTGTAATACAGGATGTTCTCGGGCTGCACAAGGGGAAAAAAGCAGGGACGAGAGCTGTTCACACACTGATGTCCTCAATGAAGAACTTCTCTAATAATTATTTTATCTGCGGTAGAACAAATTCTTAAATATCGTCTTTTCTGTGAGCGTGATAATATTGTGAATTAAGCCGTACCAAGAGGGGGAAAAAAATCAAAGCAGTATTAACTATATGATTAATGAGGTCTGGACTTCAAGTAACAGTTGAGCTTTTGGGTACCTACTTTTTTGCAAAGGTAAAACCACTCTTTATTTGTATGCTAAATAATGTCAAATAATTTCTCTTAGAATTTCTCTCAAAAGTTAAGTTAGTTATTCTGATGAGCTAAGAATTAAAAACCCCTTCAACATATGACCCTATAAATGATATTCAGGTATGGATATTTAACAGATGGATGAGTCGCAATGGGTACTCTGAAGGCAGCCGGGCTATTCCATCAATAAACTGATAGTTATAGATCCAATAATTCATTAACTTTTACAGTTCTAACACACCATCTTACCAGATAGTTTGTATGAATGCCAGTACCTCAGTTTCACGCACCCTTAAAGTTCACTTTTGACCAACATATGTCTTTTAACTTGCACATAAAAAGTCTCCAGGAGGGCTTTCTTTCACCTGCATAATACTGTCAAAATGAAGAACATTTTCTCAGTGTCTCAGAGTGACACTGAGAAACTAATCAGGCCATTTATTATTTCTAGGCTGGACTATTGTAATTTTTTGTTACCTAACTGCTCCAGCAGTCTCCAGCTGAGCCAGACACTGCAGCTAGTAGCTAAAATGATTCTCTTCATTTGCTCCCTGTGAAGCACTGAATTGGTTTTGCTCCAACATGTCTTAAAGTCCTCATAGTAGCATATCATCCCACTTTAGAACTGCTGTCAGAGAGCAGGTTTAATTGCAGTTCCTCTAGTTTAGAAAGTACAATGGGAGGTAGAGCCTTCAGAAATCCTCTCTCCTGCGGCTATAGAGTCAGGCTGCTGCAGGATCTCCCATGATGTAAGGAGAATTTATCCTCCACATGTATATCATTCATTTATATCCTGCTATTGCATGCTATTGTTTCTTTCCTCTGAGTGGATATCTCTGGCTTTAAAGCTGAATGTATCTGATGTTAAAAGTCCCATCAGAGAGCCAAACACCCGATCATTTTTCATCTCTCTATGGACATCTTTTCCCTTTTCTCTGTCACCTTATCCCAACCAATTTCCCCCTAAGGTCTCCATCATGCTGCAAAGTGCTTGGTCAAGAGGAAAATTGTTGGGCTTTTCTTTATAATACTGTATGTTGTGCATCTTACTATCTAATGTACCCTCAGGTTTAAGGAGTAACTGAAAAATGCTGCATGATACAAATGAGTCAAATGTGACGTAAAGGAGAAAAACCATACTGGTGTTTGGGATATTATCAGAGTCATACCTTGAGGTCCCGATGCACTATCCCGTTTTGGTGGAGATAACTGACGGCCTGCAGCACCTGCTGAATCACTCTGCTGGCATCCTTCTCAGAGTACACCCCACGGTCCAGGATACGGTCAAATAGCTCACCGCCTGAAACCCTGGTACAGAGCCACCACCAGCATTAAAACTATATCCTCATTTTGCTTTTATCGTGATAATTTGATAATATTGGATACGCAATCTGGAATACTCACAGCTGCATGACAAGATAGTAATGCGTTCGACTTTCATAGAAATCCTCCAACCCCACAACGTTCTCATGTTTAATTCTGTTTGAAAAAATAACATGATGCTTTCATTATGACATTGCTTTTATACCTATCACAAAGTTCCACATACTTTCAACCCAAACAATGTCCAAAAAAACCTCCTGTGTCCAATGTCCATCCTCCTCCTGTGCTCGCTTCTGAGAGATGAAAGCTGGAGGCTCATAAAAATTCACATGTGAATTACCTTCGTAGCACAGCGATCTCATTCTCCAGATTCAGATCCCTCTTCTGTTTCTTTTTCACACACTTCATGGCAAAAGCTTTTCCCGTCTTCTTCTCCTTCACCATGTAAACCTCTGAGAACGCCCCACTGTTCATTAACACATAAACACATATTGAAAATAGGTTACTGATGATGCCTTCACTGATTGCTTCGAAACAACGCACAAAGTCTCCGCCTGGGAAGGGGAAATGAGCCTTCTCGCTTATTACAAGAGGGCCGTTGTTAATAAAATATGGGCACATTAACAACACAGAACATTGGACTCCTGTGTGTCTACTTTTATATTGCTCTCATGCAACTGGGAGAAGCTATTGCTTCATTCAATTTCTCAATTTGTGCATATATTAAATGTTATTGGTTTTCAGCCAACTTTTATTTGAAGGGGTCATGTTTTAAACACATTATTTTTTAATTAATGACGCATCCCATTTTTATTTTCTTTATGATTTAAAATATAATAATGCAAGTCCCATTTCCCGAATGAGGAAATGCTCCAGGCTTAGTAGGACATTGGGAAAAGGGCTGTTTTTTTCCTGCAGAGTTAGGAGATGAAACTGGAACATTCATTTCTATAATTTTGTTTGCTTTTCTTTTTAAGAACATAAACTTCAGACAAAGATGTCCTCTCTCACATTACTTCACATTCAGATGTGTTCTCAGTACTGGAACATTCTGTTTGGTTTAGGTGACTAAGCTCCCCGGATAGAGCATGCAAACACCTACTCTCTAGCTGTGTATTCACCAGTTACCTGTGCTATTCTCCAAGTTCAGTCGGATATACTGATTCATACTGATTCATACTGACTCATACTCACTTACTGTACTATGAGGTTGGCAGATGAATGAATGTTTGTCTCCCGTTTGACATCATACATCTACATACATGCATTCTCACGAGCATCTCTGACAAGCAACATCAAGTTTAAGGATGCTGTAAACGTGAGCAAATGGTTTATGTTGAATATATGATAAAGAGCTGGTCAGTTTTGCTTAGTTTGGAAACTGATATAAGCAGCCTGAATTTACAGAGACTGTGAATAGTGTGGAGCCTTCTAACGTCCATAAACCATATGTAATTTTATATTGATTAAATACTAAAGCTATAAAAGCCAAGCTAAGCTAAATGTGCATACAGGTTTTAATTCTAATTTACTGTATAAACAAGATAATCAAAAAACATTTAGTCCATTTTAAATTTTGTTAGATAATTGCATTTAATGACTTTAAAGGCTTCTGTTGTGTAACCGTCATTAATGACTTTGTTTTTTCTCCCTGTCGTATTGCATCATTTAGGAAAGGAAACTTCCTGATACAGACTTCTTAGAGACCATCTAATTCAAAATAAACTCAAGGCAGAAATAGCAATATCAAAGGGTTTAATTAAGCTCTTGTAAGGACCTCTGTGACTTAACAATTCAAATGTCAGGGGTTTATTATTGTGCGCTGTGCTCCTGTGTCCATGCTATCTTCAGCGTTGTCTGGGAATAGTTGTTCTACTGGGTGGATTAGGTGCTTTATCCCTGACGCAACGGAAACGGTGGCAGGCTGATGGCTCCAGGCACAGAAGGTCAGCAACGGACCATGTGTAGGTCAGGTCACAGGCAGGTGTCAAGGGCTATCGGCAGACCACCTTTCCCACGTTCATATAAACTGTAATTCCAGTTTAGGATGGCAGTCAGGAACAAGCTGTCCCTTTTGCCATTACAGGACCCCTTTACATCCAGTCCCTGAACTGCTTTAATTTTTGTTCCAAGGACCTACTTGAAAAAAATACTTTGACTTTCAAGAAAAATTGCCGGTCAAGACCTAAAAATGAAAGCTAGGCAACAACCATGATCAAAAAGAGTAGGAGCGATCAGAAATTGCAAGAAATCACTCGAGTGTGTGAATCTGAGTGCTTAAAATTCAGTACAGATTAAAATCACACTGCTTTTCAATGCACTCTGGTGGTTCTTCTTAACCCTGAATAAACTCAGTCCTTATTTCCAGGAAACCATTAGGATGTTGTTTACACAGTGTCTGATGAGGCCCAGTGGGAAAGACTACATAATCTCCAGTCCCTTCTGGAGTCTCTTGCTTTTATTGTGACAGAACACAAAAAATCTAAACTGCTCACCGGGGAATCGGCATCATTCAGAGAGTTCACCAAAAGCAAATTTACTGGGTGGCTCAGACAGCAATAATCCAATCTGTCTTCTCTTCTAGGGGAGGCGCTACAGAAATAACCGCATTACAAGTAATTTCAAATGAGGTTTTCCCACTTTTATGTGAAACTCTTGGTTGTTCAAATTGTTTGGGGGAATAAAAGTAATTGCTGTAGACCAACAGAACTGAACTGAACCAAATTAGATAATGCTCTTTGCTCAGGAGGGCCTTGCCTCCTTCACAGTCCAATTATTGATGATGTGTTAGATAAAACCTCTTGGCAGCCTCTTCAGCCCTCAGCACAGTGCTGCTCTGTTTTCTCACTCTGGTAGCACTCTAGCTTACATCATGATTTAATGTTAGTCTCTTATCAGTAGTTCTCCAGTCTGTTGCAAAATACTCAACACTACTACTGGTTTTTATCACCATTGTGACATAAATTAGGTGAGCGAGTGTCAACTGAATGTGCACGGTACAAAGTTAGATGTTAGAAAGCAATAACATTAGGTGGATTCTTATTTAGTTTTTATTTTTTAATTGCAAATGAGCCAGGGGTTCTGGAAGCATTTCTCATTAATTCCAGCTCTGTTCTTCCCTTCATAGAAAATTAAATTGTATTAACTTTGAAAAATACTGCAGCTTTTTTTTATTTAACGTTGCTTCACTAATTGTTTAAACCCAGCACAGAACATCACGTTATCACATTTTTCCTGTGCAAGCCTCCATCATATGTTGGCACTCAGTCATGAAAGCTTCAAGAACCCCTGACCTCAATAGCGAATCTACTGTCTTATTAATTGTGCCAGATTTATAATCAGATATTTAAATTTTCCTCTGTTTTGTTTGCATATAAAAACTAAAAAGCAATGAGAAACTAGAAAAAAAAATGTAAAAATATATTTTAAAAAATTACAAAAAATCTTGTGAATGAACTGCTGCACTGACGCCAAAGCCTGGATCCCTCTGGAAAATCAGCCTAATTGTCTAACAGCTAGAGCGTCTTGCTGCCAATACTTAAGTACAGTAAGCCTTAGCATGGTAATCCAATCAAATCAGTAATCTGTCCTCTAATTCAAACAGCATGCTGATGGCTATTATCATGCCAGCCACTGCAGTTCATATCAGTATCACTAAAATAAACCATCTAATGGTGCAAAGCACTCACCAGGGAAGAAACTCAACGTATACACAAAAAACTGTTCATTTCCTTAAAATTTTTTTAAACTTTAATCAAAGTAATCTTACAGTGAGTTAAATGATACTTACGATCCCAACTCTTCCATGAAGTCAAAAACCTCTTGGATGTTTTCAGTGTTCTTCTTCCACACATAGTCGGCCTCTTGACGACCCATGTCTGCAGGCGCTTTGCCAGGGAATTCTTTTTGGTGTTAAGGAAAAACGAAAGACAGAAGAATAGATGTCACTCAAAGGCAAAAGCTCCAAATTGCCCTTGTTTCCTTAGTTTATTTGCATGCAAATGCAACAAACAAAAACAATCCAGGCTCAATGTTCGGGCTTCCTCATCATCGTAATCATAAACAAAAAAGTCCTCTGGGATTACTGAAAAGTCCTAACAAAGCAGCTATGAAGGTTGATGTGTCTGCTGAGCTGCTCAGACTGTCTACAGGTGGGTGCAGCCGGTGAGACTGCTTTTGTCAGCCAGTCTCTGTCTGGCTGACAAAAGGTTAGCGCACTAATCCATGCTGTAACTAGCACACAGGGAGGTGTAAAGCTATGCTGGGCTTGGCCCACATCAGCACCACATGATGCTGTATCATAAGGCTGTGTATCAACGAGGCTGATACATAATCTAAAAGCAAATGTGAATGAAATGTGAGACTAGTATGTCACTTTTGTTTCCTGACATTTAAAAATATAATAATTTGAAAAATAAATTCACCTTTATAACTGTTGTAAATGAAACTTTAAAAAAAAAAAAGAAAATACCTTGCAGCTGAGGAATATATTAAATATAATGAGAAAATACTTGTATTTTCTCAAATGATGAGCATCTAAAACAAGAATGACTTGTTGAGTAGAACTCAAAGTACTGAGGAGGATTAGGAACACTTTCAAAGGACAGGTTACTCAGTCTGATTTCCTTCCCCCTTTTCTCTTATATAATGGATTAACTCCTGATCTGTATACCTGACCCCATCACAGGTAAAAATACCTAGAACAGCCTAGAAAAAATGATTTTAAACGTGACAATACATCTTTATTACTAAAGTTGTATCTGCTGACAGTGGTATAAAAACATATAATATATAAATAAATAAAGGAGAAAAAACAGTTTGAACTAATCAGTTCTGATTTCAATTCAGTGCATATCCAAATTTACCAAAACCTACAGCTATATATATATTTATTCTAATAATCCAGTGTCCAAATTTATATACATACATATATAGACCGTGATGAGCACTGAGAATCTGATATGAAAGGGATTTCCTGTTGTTTACTCCTCTCCTGCAGTACTTCTTTTCATCCTGAGCGTGTGTTGTTGTTTTAACAGCACAGTTCATAACATAAAACTCAACAGGGGATCCAAAACCACAGTCAGCCACGCAAAAACTAATTTGCAAAGTCAAAACCTGCATCAGTGATTTACATTTTAATACATCCGGTTCCCTTTACGAAAACTTTCACCTTATCTTTGTCATTTATTCATCAACTTCACGCTTACAGCCCAGTCACACGCTTCTGCCCTCATGCAAAAAAAAAAAAAAAAAAAAAAAAAAAAAAAAAAAAAACCCGGAAC
>VUQG01044986.1:4536-41790 GCA_015106755.1 Etia nguti | reverse complement strand
ACCAGATTTATTTGCGGCATCTGACACAGCACCCATGTGAGTGTTTGTCTAGAAGCCCACACGCTAACTTGCATAAGGATTCCAAGAGGCTGTAATAAAAAGAATTCAGCTGACCTACAAATTTAGGGCCAGATTTACTAAACAGACCAATCCCCAAATAGCGCTCATACATGTGTTTACAAAAGTTGCGCGGCTTTCTAAATAGAGATGCAGTCAGTTCATTTTTATATCAAGTGAAAAAAATGAGACATGCTGGGTGGTTTGGCGTTAAATATCGGCACAGTTAGCAGTAAACTGTGCGTTGCAAATCTCAGCAAATCAGTTTGTGCACTTGATTTGTATAAAAATACTGCTAAAAATTAGATTGAATTAGATTGAAAACACAGATTTTTCTTTCTCATATTTTTTTGGGTCATCATGTGCCAAATGTTTTCAGTTGGTGAGAGCTCTAGACTGCAGGCAGACCAGTTCAGCACCTGGACTCTTCTACTACAAAGCTATGCTGTTGTAAAAGCTGTATTTTACAACAGGACATTGTCGTGCTGAAACATGCAACATGTATAGGCAACTTTCAGCACTGATGCCGTCTTTCCGGATGTGCAAGCTGCTAATTCCATAGAGAACATACCATTAGCGAGGCGTGCTTTTAAAGTGAAAGCTGTTAACAAACTGGATGTTTGTCTCTCCTCTTTAGTCCAGAGGACACAGCATCCATCATTTCCATAAACAATTTCAAATTTATCCTTGAGTCCATTTTATAAGAGCTTAAACTCAGAGGAAGCATTTCTGAGCCCAGGCTATGATTTCCATGACAAAATCATACCTATTTTTCATTCATTGCCATCTGAGAGCCAAAAGATCACAGGCATCCAATACTTATTTTCAAACTTCTCCCTTGCACATAGAGATTATTATTTACTATAGATGATGAGATATTAACACTCTCAATTTTACATTTTTTAAGTTCTTTCAGATTAATAAACTTCTGCTCAGCTTTACTTGTGAGGAACTGCCTCTCTAAGATGCTCTTTTTATACCCAAACGTGTTACTGACTGGTTGCCATTTCACCAAATTAGTTGTAAAATGTTTCCCAAGGTGTTTCTTTTTACTACGATTTACTATTCCCATTGTTTGTTGCCCCCATTCAACTACCCAAGTAACATCTTCCTCCACAATGAACCTTTATTTACGTGGAAGCATAAACTTTTATAATGACTTTATACTTCCAAAATAGGCTATTTTTCATCACAAATGTCAGGAGATATAGAACAATACGCCTTAAGTTCTTTAAATATGTAAAAAAAAAGAAGAAAAAAAAGATGATTTGATCTTACCAGCCTCTCCTCGCAGTGTCCGCTCCAGCGTCACACCTTTGTCCTCCAGGTCTTTGTAGGTCACCTCAATCTCCTCCAGTCTTCTCTGGATGGACTGTCAAACACAAAAACAAGAAGTACATTGTGACAAATATTTTAATGAAATTGCTATAATTTCTTGAAATAGGCTTTGGTGACAAATCTGAATTCCCTAGAGGCCAGATATATAAAGAAAAAAAAATACAATTGAGCCAATTCTTGTAAAATGGATATGGGTGGATTACACTCAGGGGTTCACCCTGCTTCGTGGCATTGCTCGATGGGGTGTGAAGACAGATGATTGACAAGTACTCTCCCTCTCCTGCATCCTCTAATAACTGTGCAAACACTGAGGTGCACCTGATTGGATGAATGCCTCTGAAGCAGATGAATGGGCTGTCTGCTTTTGAATTTTAAACATAAACCAACACGGTGACTCATCTGCAAACTTTCTTTAATGTTAAGACAATTTTCAGTAAAAAATTCCTTCTGTTTCTCTTAACATTTTAGGTGGGATTAACAGCTGATTACGGGCTGATGAATTTGTCTCCATTATAGATTGCCAACTGCTAGCTGCGTTGTGATTTGCATGTTATTTACTTAGAACTGCCTGGATTTCAATTTTATGCAAATGATAACGGACTGCTGGCAGAATGCACTGCATGACTGGTTGCAGTAAAAATGACTGGTAAGCATGGATTCAGATACCTTTACAGATGATAAAAACATATCTCAGAAATGACATAAATTACAATATTGCCAATACAACTCTATGATTATAAAACTGTATTGTATGATTATGTGCATATTTATTGCTCCGCTACGTGCAGTTGCAGAAAAACGGACCAGGAATGAGTTTTAGATCACTCACCTGAGCTTTGCGGAATCGTTGTAATTCACTCATCCTGGCCCGCCGCTCCAATGTCTTCATCTTCTTAAACTCCAGCTTCTCTGCCTCCACGGGGTCTGATGGCACACTCTGAAACTAGAGGTAAAGCAATATTGCAGTTAGTGTAAAAATATCCTCACCCTGAAAAACTGAAACAAATGAACTGTACCGATAGCCTTACTTGGTCATCAAACAAGTCAATGTCTTGTTCATCATCGTCATCATCATCATCGTCGTCGTCATCTCCTTCGACGCCCTCTTCTGAGGTGTGGTGGACATGTCTGAATGTTGTTTCTGTGGGAAAAAGTAAGAGCAAGTGTTGCAATAAGCCCGGATGACTCCAGATTGAGCTAAGTCCAAAGAGATGAGTTGCCAGCTTACCCACTCTCCCCGGCTGATTAACGTGGACACTGAGACGGGTGTCTCTGCTGATCCTTGGTGAAGAGAGATTCCACGGAGAAAACTTTGATCGCACTCTGGCCTGCCCGCTTGGCATCTCTTTTCTTCTGAAGCAGCGTCGATTCCTCTTCTCCCGCATTTGCCCAGCAGTGCTCCCACTCCAGTAGCCCTCCTCTTCTTGCCCATCCAGGCCCTCTGTTTTAGGAGGCCCTGCATTTGCTGAGGAAGAGGAGCAGGAGGAGGACCCGCCATGGGTTTCTGAATCTGAGTCTGCGCTGAAGTTGTGAAGATTCACCAGCTGGGTTTTTTCCTCATCGGTCAACTGAAGCTTCCGCAGTGACTGTTTAGGACGGGAGTCTGGTCTTGCTTTAGAGGCCTCCTCTGTAGGAGTCGGAGATGAAGGTTCTTCTGGGACGGTGAGATTGATGAGGTGGACTGTGCGAGGTTTTGCTACTGGGGGAGAGGGCTGATGGCTGGGAGTAGTCTGCCGAGAGCGACGGGGCTTTGGAACTGGACATGGACTCTTTTTCTTTGTCTCCTCCTCCTCCTTAATGGCTGCTGCTACCTCAGATTTAGGTGGATGGTCTGTGGGAGTTTTTGGTATAAGTGGTTCCTGGGAGTCTTTTGACTCAAATATGTGGTGGTCCTTTTCTTCAGATGTTTGTGATTGTGTGCGAGTAGGAGGACCACAGTCCAGGGTGTTTTCATACTCCTCATCTGATGGTGATGGAGTATATTCATCACTGGAAGCTGCATTTCCTTCTTCTGTTTCTGTGCAAGTTCCTTTGCTTTCCTAAATTGAGAAAAAGCATGGAAAAAATGTTTAATTTAAATTAGCCCACAGACTATATACAAATCAGTTAAGTTTATTTAACTATATATTAATAAATTATACAAATTACTTTAGAGATTTGAAATGAAAGAAGATGCAGTTATAGTTTCAATAACTCAGATTTAATTAAAAGGCTTAACAAAAATATTGCATTAACTGTTGAGTGATTGCAGCCATTTTTATATCCAGCTATATATACACATGTAAATATGTAATATCATGTCACGTCAAACATAAGGACTGTTTTTAGTTCATATGTGTGCATGCCCCCTAGTTTTATCTTTCGAGACAGGGAAATGAAAATGAAAGAAATGCATGTTCAGTTTGGTTGAGATTAGGCGTTTTCATTGGCTATTATAGAATAATCCACTTCTTTAACTTCAAAAATGTAGTCCACTCCACTTTGCTGCATCTGGCTGTATTGTACTGTATACTTCAGAATTCATCCAGCTGCTTCTGTCATCTGTCACTCTGTCATTTATCCTTAATAAACGCTAGTGACTCAGAGCTTTCAGAAGCCATCCATGCATGGATCACACTGCCTACACGGTTTTACTTTGGATTATGAGCAATTTACAATGTCTCCATACTTTTTTCTTCCCATCATTCTGGCACAGGTTAACCTACCCTTCAGCTGTCCAAACAATGCTATTCAGGAGCTGGTCTGGCTTTTTAGGGGATTTTTTTCCACTTCTTATCACTGCTTTGCAGCTTGTAATGAACAGTGCATTTTCTCTCGTGACTGAATTATCATGATCCTATAATCATACATCCCTAAAGTCAATGGACTAGGTTTTTTTAAAAATCTTTTTATGTTGTTGTTTTTAGGGTTTTTTTATGTTGTTGAGGTTACTAGTTGACTTTTCTTCCTTAGAATGTAACAAATGGATGATTTGCCCACTCCTAACGTTCCCGCTATCTCTTTGATGCTTTGTTTTGATTTGCAAATTAAGGATAGCCCGCTTCTTTTGCATGGAGAGTTCCTTTGAACTCATGTTGTGGGTTTACAGCCGTTGACTAAAAAGCCAAATACTACACTTGGAATTATTTGTTTAGTTTAAGAAGAAATTAACAAGAAATATCTTATAACTGTCCATGAAACAGCTTCTGAGTTAATGACACAATTAGTTTTGACCTCTTGGAAAAAAAACAAAATAAAACCCAAAACACAAGGCTACATATAGGCTGTAATTCCTAAACGCTTCCTCCAATTTGGATGTAAATAATCTTAAATAAAACTGTGTCTGCACTAAGTTTATCTTCATCACATAGCTAAAAATGAAATATGTAAAACAAAAACAAAAAAACTGAGTTAATGCCCAAACAAGATTCACCAGCAACTAACCACTAACCCAGTGGTGTCCAAACCCAGGGCTCGAGGGCCAGTGTCCTGCAGGGTTTAGATGTGTCCTTGATCCATCACAGCTGATGTAAATGGCTAAATTACCTCCTCAACATGTCTTGCAGTTCTCCAGAGGCCTGGTAATGAACTAATCATTTGATTCAGGTGTGTTGACCCAGGGTGAGATCTAAAACCTGCAGGACACCGGCCCTCCAGGCCTGGAGCTGGCCAAGCCTGCACTAACCCTTCTTAAAGTTTGTATCTACAAGTTCCTTCGGCCCCCTCCCTCCTGTTCACTTTCAAGTTTGAAACGTCCCTCTGTTGTTGAAGAATCCAAGCCATCTAACAGTAAATTAAATCCTCTTCGTGCTGTCTTGTTTAAACCCTGCTCACCATAATGACTGTCACCATGCATTCTCCCCTTACATCTGTTATTGTACACTTTTCTCTTAAACCAGCGGCGGTAACGCCTATACTTGAGAAGCCTGCTGCAGACCCCAATAATGCCAATAATTTTTAGTCTAGTGTATTTAAAATCCTAGTCTCTACTGGAATCACTGACACCTCTTTAAACTGGTTTCAATCCCCTCTCTCTCTGGCCTCACTTAGTTCAAATCCTGTCCATTTCTAGTTACTTCTGGTGTTCCACAGGGATTTGTCCTAGGGCCTCTTCTATTTATCATTTATCTACCTCATCTTGGCCATATCTTCCATAAATTTAATATCTATTTCCAGGTTATGCTGATGACTCCAGCTCTATTTCTTCACCAAACCATCCTCTGCTCTCCCACTCACATCCCTCTGCGTTAGCTTCTAGGGAATCAAATCCAGTCCTCCACCAACTTTCTCAAACTGAACAGTGATTAAACTGATGTTCTCCTCATTGCCACCAAAACCACCTTGTCAAAATCTAACAGTTTTTCCCTTCACATTGACACCTCTTCAGTTTCTCCCTCCACTTCCCCTTCCCAGATTAAGAGTCATCCTTGACAGCACACTTTCCTTCCAAGCTCACATCAGTAGTGTCACTCCATCCTCATACTTCCATCTAGATGACATTGATCGCCTCCATCCATCTTTCACACCGAACGGTACTCCTGTCCTCATTCACACCTTGGTTATATCTCTTACTGATTACTTTAAGTCCATTCTCTTTGATCTTCCTCTTATTTTCATCCTTGAACTGATCCGTAATTCTGCTGCTCGCATCATCACCAGAATTCAGTCCATTAGTCACATCACACCTATCCTTCAGCAGCACTCGGTTAAATATTGCACCGATTTCAATATTCTGTTTCTCAGTTTTAATGCCATCCTTAACCTTTCTTCACAGTACCTCTCTGAGCCCTGCACATCAACAAACCCAATCGCACTCTCAAGTCTTCTTCTTCCATCAATCTCACTGTGGCATCCATCCATTTGATTACCATGGGATTTAGACCCTTCAGCTGCTCCGGCCGACCTGTGGAACTCCCTCCCACCAGAGATCCGTAACATAGACTCTCCCTCCGCTTTCAAATCCTGTCTCAAAATGCACCTCTATAAATTGGCATACTCATTATGATTACCTTCCACATGCCATACAAATCCTCCGTTCCTAATGAGTTTATGTATTGTAAACTTATTTTGTTGTTATCATGATTACTGGGCTCTAACTGTATGTTTGGAAACAAATATTCTCATAAGATGTATTACCGCAATCAAGTGAGTCCTGCTGACACTGAACCCGTCAGCCAGAAAGATGATGCAACTGAAGATTGTGTAACAAGAGCATAATGAATAAGAGGACTCAACATGGTGTCTGGAGTCATCAGCAGCAAGCAACAGAATGGCTTATATCTGTTCTCTTTAGTGACCCACCTCACAAGATGTTGCAGGCCCATTTGCCAGCTCTTCAGAGTGTAGCTCACAGTAGAATTTCCCTGTGGAGAAATCAGAGATAAAAAAAAATGTTAAAAAAACAAAACAAAACAAGAAATGTTGAAATTTGGAGACAAGTGAACGCTAAAGAGGGAAATCCCTGCTGTTTTCTTAAATTATTCATCTCCTTTTAGTCTGAGTAGAGACCCCTTTGAAAAGGGTCTCAGCGCAAATGATTAATTATACACATAAATAATTAAGCGGTGCTTCACTTATAGCAGCAAAATCTGATCTTGGCTTTGAGAGAACAATCACAGTACTGATGCAAGAGCTGTTGAAAACATAGATATAAGCACTTTGTGCACATTAATACAGCATCAGGCAGTTTCATGGTGGAGTGCTAGATAGGCAAAAAGACAATAAAAGCAAAGGAGTTAGACCCGATACGGACTAAAGCTGCCTCTTTGGCAGTAATCACCAGCAAATACGTGGGGTGAATGTCTAATATTTGATTCTATACCAGCTTTGACACAAAAAAACAACACCATATAATGATAGTTACTGCAGCGTTACTCTAGAGTGAAGAATAAGACGTTAATCAGTGAATCTAGCAAAGATGGTATATACACCTATAGGTAGAGCAACAGATAGACAGATATAGATATAGTTGAAAACTTGAGTATAGTCCCAATACAGACATGTAAAAATTCAGCAACTATTAGTCACCTGTATCTTGGTCAAAGGTGTATCCTCCTAGCCTAAGTGTGATGTTGCATTGAGCGCAGGTGAAGCAGGTCCGATGGAAGAACTTTCCCTCAGCACTGATTCGCTCCAGCAGATAAACCCTTTCACCACAGAAGTAACACTCCTCACTGTTTGTCATCAGCGCAGGAGTATCCGGCTCAGGAGCCAGCTCGGCGACTGGATCGAGCTCATAAGAGACAGGAGATGCCAGCGTCTGAGGAAAAAGGTCAGACAGCAGACTGAGATTTAACAACAGAACATGATGGTTTTTAAAGATCAGTATCATGCAGAAAGCTTCCATAGTCCAGCACGATTTGTTGAATAACACTCACACTGTCCTCATCTCCCATACTTGTCTCTGTTCCAGTGGCTTGTTTGTTAGCTGCCAGCTTTTCCTGCAGAGAAAATAAAATAAACTACCACATGACCTGATTTTGTTGAGGATATCGAGAACAGTTATAAAATAAACACGATTAAACAATATCAAGGAGTAGAACAGCAAAAGCCACTTCCTCTGAATTAACATCTAACATCTTGTCATCACAAACAGGAATCCCAGACAAAGCAGACATGTGAGTCACCAACAGCTCAAGAACACAGACCGAAGGCCCCGGAGTGAACTCCAGCCAACAAGCTAGTGTGTTTGAAAATATCTTTATCAAAGATTCCTCCGTGCTGTGTAAACAGTGAACTCAAGGCACAGTGGGCGTACCTTACGTCTTTGCAGAGAGTTGTGCTTCAGCTTGCTCAGGAAAAAGACAGCTGACTGTGTCCGGGAGAGATACAGAGACTTGGACGATGGCAGGAAGCCTGCGGGCTCTGTTGCCAACAGAAAATGAAAGAATGAAAAATGTCAAAGAGGAACACACAGCAAAATCATCTTAAATTAGACTAGAGTGCTAATATAAAAGACACCTAAATGTGAGTGTTGGCCTACTTGCAGCTCTTCAATACAGCTGCCCAATATATTCTTAGGGTACCGTTTTTAAAATTGTCAAGATATTATAATTTATGTTTAAATCTCTGTCAGAAATATGACAAATCAGTCCTAGTTGAATTTTCAGTGGCGTCACATCAAGCAGCAGTTGGATTTAACTTGTCAATCTACATAAAAAAAACTCTTCAGCTGCAGTTCTGACTATCACTCCCACTCTTTCATCATTCAGATAAGGTTACCCAAGACTGACAGCTCCCTCCTGCCTGCACATCAGTCAGCAGAGCACAAGCACAGCATCACAGACAGAGTATATCACACCCACCTCAGCTCATTCAGTACCTCCAAAGGCTGAGCTCACATCTACACTGAATAAGTACACATACTGAAAAAAGAAACAGTACATATACCTCTACAAAAAGCCAGGGGAAACCCTTTCTTCAGCGCAAGAAAAGCAGAACCCCTTCTAGAGGCGCTGCTCCCATCAGACCCCCGATAAGTCAGCTGTACACGGTGACTGCTCTGTCTGCTGCTGGGCTGGCTCAAGTGCAGGAGAGCAGCACAACCAGTAGAGGCTGGCTCTGAGCACAGCACTAGCCACTTAAGCCAAATGAATTCTGGGTAATGTGCTTCTTAAAGGGGTAGCACTGATTTGAATGCTTCTTGAACATTTTTCAGTGGGAGGACACCTGAACCTTTTAAGGTGATTCTAATGCTGTGCTGTGTCTAGGCAACCGAGTTATGTAAGACTGATATTGCTGTCACTAATAGCTACTAATATATACTATATATATATATATATAATATAAGCTTAAATATAGCTTATATTTAAAGAGAAGTTTGATGGACTGTGGAATTTTGCAAATGCACTGATTAAATTTGACTTTGATATTTGTATTGATGATAAATGATTTTGTATGTGTGTTTGTATGAATGTGGGTTGATTCATTTGTTTATGGCTTGGTGAATCGATTGATGTGGACAATGAAACTTTTTTAAAATTCTATTCTAAAACTTGTACCTTTTTTTGGTAAAGCGAAACCACTTTGGATCTGGGTGAGGTAGAGAACCATGGACAACTTGTCTATTTGATCAGTGTTAGCCAGGCTGTTGGGAGACATGACAGGGGGGATGCCCAGCTCCTTCTCCAGGATACTGAAGGCCAGTTGGTTGTTGTGAACACAGTTAGACTCATCCAGGGAGGACATATCACTGGGAAGGAATGAGAAAACAGGATCAGTCTTTTCACAGCAAAGACGGTGTGTTACATTGATTAGATAATGATTGATTGATTAGACAATCAAAGCATTCTTGTACTGCCGGATAAAAACTAAGCAGGAACTCACATGAGGTCAGGTCTGAAGTGGTGAATCAGAGCGCACAGAGCCAAGCCGGACCTCCAGGACTGTGTAAAGTCTTTTACATTCACATTTTTATAACCAGCAGTGTGTTTCTGACACCATTTCAATAGCTCCTCAGAACCACCAGCTGAATCTGGGACAGCAATAAACCACACAATAAATCAGAGAAACGTCTAATAGCTTTTGCAGTTGCACGGTCTTGTAGGTAAGTATTTCATGTCAATGCTAATCGCAATCGTGTTTCCTGGTTCATTTAGCAAGACCAGGAAAGAATAACCAGAATAACCAGAATAAGTGTCAAACGAGTCGCTGACCTTGACGCATGTGAAGTGAACTCTCCTTTTGTTTCTTGAACGATTGGTGAGTTTTTTCAACATCGTACAGGTGCTGCACCTAAGTTGAGTGACCGAGAGATAAGTCAGTACATACAAAGAAGACGGAGTCAATAAATCAATGTTTAACCTGTTTAGTCCACATAGATCTATTTGTTTAACACAGCAGGTGTGTTGACTAGAAGCTGAGGTCTGATAAATGTTAAACTGCTCTCATCAATTTTCATATAAAACTTAAGATTTGTTTCATTTCTTAACGCAGCTTTGCTTTGAAGAGCACTTGAAGAGGGTACTAGACTGTTTTCTGCCTCCCTAAATAAACTTTAGGGTGAAGGCTTAAAGAAACTCTGATTTCAATCTCTATTGACTAAATAAAAGATAACAGTGCTAACCTGATGGGTCTGGATGGCGGAGAAGTTAACTCTTTGGTACCGTGTTCTGGGGTCGATGCTGTAAGCAGCATACTTTTTGCTGGTGTTCTCTGGTGTTGTTTGGGACAGGAGCTGGTAGATACTTTCGCTGCATATTTGTAAAGACAAGTAAAACCAAAAACTATCAACAACTGTAGTATATTGCAAGTAAGGGATAATTACTGGTTAACCACCTCTGACATTGTCCATTTTTAGCTGATCTGCAAGTACACACACTCATTTTTTTTAACACTTTGTGGCTAAAGGATGGTATTTTATGAGGAAATATGCTAAAAGTTCCTTTATTATGTAATTCAAGTTTTAAAATCCACACTAACATTTATCACTAAAAGCCTAATTGTTTTATTCTGGTCACATCAAGGACTCCTGCTGAAATAATAATAATGCCTGTGCAATCAGAACAACTATCCATCACGTTGATTATGTCAGGATGGGTAGTGTTGCTGGTGATGAGACCCACAGGCAGGCTGACAAATTCTAGTGCTATATTTCCCCTTTTTTTTTTTTATAGTAGTTTTCATTCAATGTGATGCATTTCTTTAAAATGTGTATTTTCCCTGTGACAAAACATTACATTAATATTAGAACTGTAGTCTTTGCTGTGTGGAAACAAAAGCTAAAGCTTTCTTTTAACTGACAGTCAGTGCAAGAAGTAAACAAGCTGGAAGCAACTGCATTAGGAAATCTAATCTCACCCAAAAAATACGAGATCATGAAATACAACTGTGTGCAGCTTATCAGCTGTATAAAATGTACTTACCGTTCAGCCAGGACTTTCAGATGTGGGACCCCATCACCCCAGTTCCTGACCATCCATGCTGCATCGAAAGCAGCAAGGAACCCACGAGCGATGCCTGTACCCAGAGGCCAGAAAGGCTGCAGAGAACATGCACTTAATGTCACTTTGTAACAGAAAATGTCACTTAATTAATTAATGAATAGTAAATGGAGTATACTGTATAATCAACCACAGAAACATGTTGACCGTAAAAAGCTTTGTGGTGTAAAATGAAACATCCTGTCGACCTTTTGAGAAAACGTCATGCAGAGGCTTATCTAGTCAGTCACACACAGAGTGAACAGACACGTTAGACTGTGCTTAGACTGTGCTTCATGCAAAAACATCAACACTAAAAGCGGCGGTGCTAATTTTTGGTGACAGAGTCAGCGCACGCACGCGCCGTTATAATCGCTACATGGTCAGCACTGTTGTTAAAATTGTGAGGCAAGTGTGCGTAAAAGTAATTGCTTCAGGCTCATCTAAACGCATAGTTTCATGCATTTCTTTCCCCAGATTAGGTAGAAATCCCTAATTTCCTCAAGGATTAATAAAGTATTCTGTTTCTAAAGCTGACTCTGATGATGTCAGTGAGACTGGATATCACTAATATGAGGACAGCTCTGGCCACAACCCCAAAAATCTGCTGTTTAAACCTTGCGTTTGTGAAGGGCAGTCAATTACAAGAAAGGTGGCTCAAACAAAGGGCGGCCTTAAAGGAAGAGGAGCTAAAACTACTTGTTTTAAATCATGAATGAGGCAAAACTTCTCTGGTAGAATCCAAAAATTCAAATACTTGTTGTGAAAATGAGCTTAATAGGACGCCTTTATTAATGTGTCAGTTCACTAATTTGGTTCTTTGATTCACTTTGGCTCACTGTCTGCAATTCCCTTGCAATTTTCCCATGAATCTGCAAGTTAACTAGAGGTTACTCTTATTTATTTTAGCTCCAGTGTTTCAGTAACTGTATGGCATTAGGAAGCGGCATAATATAATTTAATACAATATTCTGTCCCACAGTTATCTAGCATTGTTAATGATATGAATTAGGAGAAAAGAACTCAAAGTGCTGCTCCCTACCTCGACTAGGCAGTCTCCAACAAGACCAATTAACAACTTCTTCCCCCTTCTCTCCCTGACCATCGAGGCATTCTCAGCACGGTGCATGCAGGTGAAGTCGAACATCGCCACATCCCGCTGGCCGGCGTGGTTCTGAGCAAACTGGAGGTCAGGCAGTCTGCCGCCAGTGGAGAAGTCGGCAGCATCATAAGCATAGTTGCACAAAGCCTCGTAATCCACATTTGCAGGGGCCAGCAGCTGTTCTGCATCATTATAATCCTGCAGACATAGAGGGAGAGGTGTATCGGATGACTTCTGGGACCTTCTCTTATACAGATGACATGTCTTACACTTGGTTTGCCGCATTAGCTGAGGGGCCAGGCAGCAGAGAAAGAAGAGATGATTGACAGTTTTTAGTGTCTTTACACTGAAGCAGCAGCAGGGCTGTTTCATCTATGTGGTTTGTTTCTTTTTCTTTACTGGCCAGAGATATAGCTTGTGCCAATAAGAATCACACTTTTTCTCTGTAATAGATGTGTTATTCTCACCTGTTTAATGACCCCTTTCTTTAACAAGCTCTTCTTTTTGGCAGTCATGACAAAGTAGTGGGTGTCGTCTTTGTAGTAGACAATATTCTCCAAATCAATACCTGGAATGGAGAATGGAGAGAGAGAGAGTATGGTGGACACAGAAAGAGAGAGAGAGAAAGGAGGAGAGGTTGAATGAGGTAAGCTGAAAGCAAAAGCATTTCTGCAGTTTCTTTCAGTGCCATATTTCTCTCAATAGAATGTTTGCTATTCTCTTTTGGTTTAACCAGTTTGAAAATTTGAGACCACATTGGCATACACAGAGAAAGTAAAAGTGCATTAGAATTAGACAGTCATTCAAATGGGTGTGAGGACAGTAAACACAGTTCAGTTCCTCTAAAGTGTTTCACTGATGTGAAGGTGGAGTAGATACAAATTAGCTCAGAGAACTGGAGCAGGTTGACCCATAGTTAACAATCTGACAGGAAATTAGATGAGGATTGAAACGCAGATTAACAGAACTGCTGTTTGTTTCACACTTCACACTGAACCCGAAGCGGCAGTGTGAACATTTATTTCATGCCTTGAGGGTTGCACTCAGCAAGGCGCGACAAAGGAAAAATGAAATGAAAATAAAAGCACTCATGTTGTTATTAAAAATGTTTTGGTTCAGTGACTCTACTTCCCAATTCAGGTTCTCGCTTAGTGAAAGCTGCGGAATAAAACAAGTTCACCCGAAGCCAACGATTTTCTCTTTTCTTGCTTTAATTTTTAAACATTATACTATAAATAAGAGCAGACAGCTGCTTCACTGCAAATTAAGATGTCCTCCTCCTTTCTGCCGAACATCACTGCAGATGTCACAGGGATGCCTACCAGTCTCAGTGAGTAGCTCTTGGAAAAACTTCTGGTTATAGATGCGGGCTACACCACTGATCTCTTCTACTTGGGTCTCAGCAGCTGTGTGTCTGTTGATGAAATTGGCCGTGATGCCGATCGCCAGTTTTCCTCGCAGCTCTTTATGCTTAAAACCTGAGAGTTTGGGTAAGAAGAAAAACAGGAAACAGCTGATGAAATGCTACTTTTTGAAAAAGACTGCTGGGGTAAGTTTGGATTATGCGTAATAACTATGTGTATCAACTAGGCCTTGTGAAATTGCTTAGTAGCCCTTGTTGCATCAGTGGGAAATGAAAGTATTCAAGCATGCATAAGTATTTGTCTCACCATCAGGGACAAACCTGCCTCCCCCAGCAGAGATGAAGACATCAAACTGGAAGGCTGCGGCAGGATGAGACCGGGGCTGCAGTTTTGCCATCCAACCTGTCAGAAAGACATCAAACTTTTATGTGTTCTGCACCTCAGTGGATTTCATCACAACTTTACTGCTTTACATGTTGGTGGTCTATGAATATTTCCAGTTTTGAGAAACAACAACAACAGTGGATAAAGCAAGCAAACTTAATAGTGAGGATGATGAGGATGGTTGTTAAACGCACATACCATTTTCTCCTAAGGGCTCAATCAAACCCTGGAACTCCACTCCAGTGTGCACCTCTACCCCGAGGAGGAGTGCCACCTTCAATAGAATCAACTGTAGCTGACGGATGCCTAAAAATATATGTGGGTGTCATGAGAAATGTGTGTGTGGCATAACCAAAATGCTACAAATACTATCAATCGTGCACAGACAAAAAAAAATGGTTGCTAGTATTGCAGTTCTCTCTTTAAAAAGTCTTCTATTAATAAAATTCACTAATGTCATTTCTGAAATTTGCTTGTGTTGACCTACCAGAAGTAAAGCCATAAAATATAAATGACAGAAAAATACAGAAATCGTGAATCTGAGAGGCCACTTTGCTTAATTAGCAACTGTTAAGCAAAAAAAACAACTATTTAACAAGGTATTATTTCTGGTCACAAATCCTACCACAAGGGACTAGTTCGTGTGTTGTAGTTACATGGTTGAAATTTGAGATTGTGTCATGCAATACTAAAAGTATGGGAGTTCCATAAACAAAGATAATGCAGCGAGTTTATTTAATTCATTTCAGACTGGCTCAAAACAGTTTTATATACAGACTCTCACTCTCTAATAACTGACTGAGTCACTCACTTATGTGATCCAGAGAGCCAGAGCAGAATTTGCCATGGAACTTTTTGGCTCCGAGCTCACGGAGGTCATAGATGGTGTAGGGCCACAGATGGAGAACATTGTTTCTGGAGAATGTCTCACGTTTCTCCAGCAACACCACCTGAGCCCCCAGCAGAGACAGTTCAATGGCCACTCTCAGGCCACACGGACCAGCACCCAACACGAGGCACTAGGAGAGAGGAAATCAGCAAACCCTCAGCATGGATGCAATAATAAAAAAAATTTTTTTTTTTAAATCAAAGAGTGAGGACAAAAGAGAACGATTTTAAGCCCTCTTGTAGGGAAATTACTATAAAGCCATTTGATGAATGTGACAATGTCATGAATTATATATAAAGGGCAAAAATCTAACAAGAATTTAAAGGGAAGAGATACAAAAAAACCCACAGAGTCACAGCCCACAATCAAATATGACATCTGAACTGAAATAAATTGTGGTTTGATGGTTGCAGTTGTTGATCTGCAAGTGCAGCAAAGGTTCTTAGAAAAAAAAAGGTACTGATAGATAATCTGTATAATCTGTTTAATAATTTTCTTTTGTTGTAGTTTTAGGCATAGAATCTTTTCCAAAGAAGTAAGGAAACGGCATTATTATCACAGGCTGATACATTTATGTTCTGACCAAAATAAATGCATTTACCAAAAAGTGCATCAAAAAAAGCATTTAATAAAGGTTAAAGTACAAAAAGTTGTGAAAGATAAATGTCATAAAATGCCAGAAAGTCTTCGTGGACAGCAGTACTCATCTAATCGATTAATGATCCACATGTTCCAAACGCTCTTGCAAATGTAACCTACTCGAGTCAAATTTTACATTTCTATAATGACCCCCAACAAAAATGGATAAACTTGCTCTACTAATGAAGATTCTGTGACACAATCCAAATCTCTGGAAAAGCTACTATTTAACTCTTTTAATGTAGCTGTGATCAAAGAGGAATCTCTATCATGCTAGTAGTAGAACTACAATCTCATCTTCTTACATCAAAATCTTTTATACCAACCTTTCAAATCTTTTGTAAATGACAATAAATGACCTTTGGTTGTCTGTACCTTGTTTTTAGTGCAGGCCTTTCCTTGCTGATAATCTTCATGAGAAGCTCTTTTATCAAGCTTGGTCCACAAAGCTTTGGCCTTCCAGTAGTTCAGTCTTTCTTTTAACTTTGTGTAGAAGCTCCTGAAATCCTTCAGATCGATGTCCAGCTGCCTACAGAGCTGAGTGAAATGGTGCTTTACATCCTTACAGGTCTGGGCTTGGACAAAGAGGTCAAACGTAGCATGTGAAGGGTTGACAGGACCTTGGCTCGCCATAGCTGAGGATGTCAAGACGACCAGTTCCTTTTGGTCACTGGGTTGGGTAGCTGTGAAAGAAGAAGTTATATCGTGACATTAACTCTTCCTACCTGGAAATAACACCGCCTCGGGATAGGTTTATGTAAATGATCAAACGTTTTCCCACCGTTTACAGCCTTTGTTGGTTTAATGTCTAGAGGTGGTCCAGTCATGTAAAACTCCTACATGCCTTGTTGTAGGAATTTCCCTCCTCGTGTGCTCTTAATTATAGTCCAAATGTTTGAACACTGATGGCTTTATGTCACCTGGTTGCCTGAGTCATTACTAACTTCCTCCATGGGGCCTCTGTGGCTGTCTCTATCTTTCTTTTTACAACTAAACAGCCCGCCCACAGCTGATGTGTCATTCTCACATGCAGTCTCAGGAAATTTACTTGCTTGTAAGAAAGAATACACAGTGTAATAGAAACATGTGGCTAAAACACATATGTTCTATATGTTTACTTTTCAGTAAACAAACGGGGTGAAAATGAATATGTAATGTTAATTAGAATAATATAATCTAAGATTATTTTATAATAATCAGCTTATCTGCGGATTCGTTTGCTATTAATTGTTGACAGGTAGTTAAAAACACATAGTGGACAGGACCTACTTCGAAGATCTTGCTTTGTCTGCTTAACAGTCCAAAGTCCAAAGATATTTTATAATATGATAAAATAAAGTAAGGGAAAAAGAAAGGCAGTAGACAAGAAACTCACATTAATAATCTGGCATTTAAAGCACGGTTTCCTGCGTTTGGTCTGTCGGGAATTCTTTTGTCTTAACCCTGGCAAAATCAAGTTATATACAACTATTTCTTTTTAGGACAGACTTACAGACTATACATGCTTCAGTGATGTCATATGGTTCAAAGAAAAGTGACCAACAAGAGAAGAGGAAACATAAATGGAATATAACAGTACAATAATGGCCTAGATTTTGACTTTTGAAGAATCTTAGCAATTAAAGAAACATGGCCGTCGATCTTTTTTCAACCTCACAGCTCTGGTTGCAAGTCATGCACAGCGTTGCGTGAATAAGGGCCTGTGAGGGGAGGATCTAACTCTAAGAACACGGAAACCACATTTCTGTACTATATTATTGCAGATGTAACAATGAGTACAGCTATAGGTTTTCAACACCATCTGACCCTAGTCTCCATCAGATGAAGCCTCTAAGCCAGGCTTGGCCAGCTCCAGGCCTCGAGGGCCGGCGTCCTGCAGGTTTTAGATCTCACCCTGGGTCTACACACCTGAATCAAATGATTAGTTCATTACCAGGCCTCTGGAGAACTTCAAGACATGTTGAGGAGGTAATTTAGCCATTTAAATCAGCTGTGATGGATCAAGGACACATCTAAAACCTGCAGGACACCAGCCCTCGAGGCCTGGGTTTGGACACCACTGCTCTAAGCTGTGTGCAGAATAAAATATGCATCAATGTTAAAAGGAACAGTAAACACTGCTAAACAATACATGTGTCATTATGGGAAATATTTGGTTTAAAATAGGAGCTATGAGCTCACGTATTCTCTGTCAACATTTACCTAATGTTGGCAAAGATTGTTGACTAACCGAGAATTAGTGGCACTCCTAGCAACATGCTAATCTTGTTGCTAAAGTCAACAGCATCCTTAAGCAACAAATGCACTGTTTGAAATCTGAAATTTCCCACAAGTTAACGCTTTCCTAACAGCAAGCTGAAAAATATGCAGATGACACCAAAAGCGTGAGGCTGACATTTCCTGTAACTATCACTTATGTACCATTTGCTGGCATCAACATTTACACTTCCCTTGTAAAGTTGTCAGCTCTCCACCTGAGACATAAAGTCTTTCATTACAGAGAGTACACCTGCATGTTTTGCATGTTTGCCTGTGCATGCATGTGAACAAAACTGCATTTTAACTGTTACTAAGGCCAACATTCCCCTCCTCACATTTTACTACAGTTTCCTGAAAATGGTTATTAAACAAGGCAGGTTATGAGCCCATGTGACAAGATGCTAAAAAATTAAAAATAAATCACTCCTCTTATTCTGTTTATTGACTTAATGGTTGTTATTGCGTAGGACAGTTTTCAGTCAGTAAAGAGATATCACAACCTACCATAAATGCAGGGATAAACAGTTGTGTTGGTGTGTTAGATAAACCTCCATGCAGATGCAAAACACAAGCTTCAACTAAAAAGGCACAATGCAAACGAGAAAAAACAAAAACAGCTCTCGTTCAACTAAAATATCTAATGGTATATTTTTACTTTAATGTGATATACCTTATACTTGAATGTTTAACTTTTAACATAGCTTAGAAATTTTTTATTTTTTTGCCCTTTTTGCATTTTATGTAGATTTTAACTTACTGAGCTCCTTTACTTTCTATTAAGGATTTATTAAACCTTTGTAGTTTATGTAACATTTTGGCTGCTTTAACGCAGGAATTTCCCAATTACACCTTAAATCATCTTATCTTATTTTATTATATACAGCTATAGGCCATATATATATATATATATATACATAAAATACTCTATGTGTTTCACTCTCTGTATGTTTAATCATTAGTTATTACTAATCTCTGGCTCTCTTTCTCAGCGTGTCTTTTTTCCTGTCTCCCTGCCCTCACCGCCAACCAGTCGTAGCAGATGGCTGCCCCTCCCTGAGCCTGGTTCTGTTGAAGGTTTCTACCTGTAAAAAAAGGAGATTTTTTTCTTTCCCACTGTAATCAAGTGTTTATACAAAATAAAGTTCCTTGGGTTGATTGTTGTGATTTGGCGCTATACAAATATAACTGAATTGAACTGAAAAGAATACACAGCTACAGGCTATATATAGCAGACTGCAGAGTCACATATGACTTGGGTGATTATTTGTCTCCAAGCAGGCTATGAAGTGAGCTGGTCCTCCCATTAAAAACAGAACATTTAAGAAGAGCGAGGTACTCTTTGAAGACAAAATAAACTGTCAAATCTAAAAACTAAAAATAGCTCAAACGGCTGACTTGATACTTTCATCCAATTCTCAGGGAGGCTGCTGTTTTTATAATCTGTTGTCATGTTCTTTTTTTTCCTGCTTAAACGTGTAAAACTGCACAGCTGAAACCACAAAACCACAGACATATTTCCTTATTGTAAGTGTTGCAGTGTTACAAAAGAAAATATTCTCAAACTGAAAATACAAGTTTAAGAATGGCCACGCTAAAAGAAGTGCCATCTGTGGCAAAGGTAAAACAACAAACAGCCACCACCATCATCATCATCTGACTTCTGTTAAGCAATTCTAGGCAAGAAGCAAGTCTTCTCAGGAATGCTGTCAGCATGATCAGACAGAAACTAGCAGGACTGAAAGGTAATTTGACCTAATTTCCCTCACTGCCAGTGGATTGGATTCGACTGGATTGACCCACCTTATTACACGTGTAAGCTCTGTGCACTTTGTTTGGCAGCAACGCTGTGTTTATAAGGCTGTTGGATGGATCACATTCTCTTGTCCAGCCTGGCAGGTTTTACAGAAGGGCATAAAGGAAGAGAAAGAGAAAGAATGAGCGGTGCCGAGAGAAGACGTGAGAGGAAACAGAGAGATTATTTCCTGAACACGTACCTAGACTTTGTGCTAGCATTTTTTTAAATACTTAGGATCTCGCAATCATAGGAAGCTGTTAAATGGGCAGGAAGGCGTGGCACTGATCGTGTTCTGCTATGCCAAAGCAGGATGCAGTCCCAACATGTTACTGTATGCAAGCAGCCAGACTGCAAAGTGCACCCTGATGCCAGGAGAGCTGACTTAAAGTCAGAAAAAATATGGCTTACATAGAGCTGCATCATAAAAACGAAAGCATTTAATCATGTGTTTTATGATGGAAGAGAATTTTAAAAGATACGCTTCAGACAGCAGCACATGATGACCTACATAATCAATCAATAAACTTGAAAACTTACAGAAAAAAGTACCCGCCTCAGAGAACGAGAGTGGGGGAAATACAGTCACAATATACAACGTTACATTACCAGCTCTGAGGTCGAACTAGAAGCGGGTTTCCGTGAAACTTTATCCATGCTGTCGCTCCCATTTTTTCGTTTTTTCTTTCTTTGTTTACAGGTAAGGACAGTGGACTGGCTCACCTGCGCCTCGCGCCCACACTACACTAGTGGAGCCTCTTCCGGGACTTTCTGTAAAGCTACACAGCACGAGCGCCACGTGATGAGCTGTGAGGCGATGCACCCGGACTGCAAGTTCTGTGATCATAGATCATAAAATATTCGTGTTAATACTGCTATACATAATATACATAATATATACATAATAATGATAATAATATTAATAATAATAATAATATTAACCCAATTATATTTGGCACCTGTGAAACATGTCATCAGTTGGTTTTACACGTTAAGAACATGCATGGATCAACCGTATCGTGAAACAATGCTTAATGTCAAAGGAGAACTTGGACTCCATTTATTTAACTCGAAAATGTTACCATTTTCTGAAACTTTCTTTTCCTACTTCATTCTCTTTTACAGGAGAAACGAAACAAACAAAAGGATACTTGAAAATAAATTAATTACAACTTCTACAGTTACTTCATAATGGTACGCATAATGTAGGCTACTTAGTCCCCCATATATAAAATACTCGAAAGATCCCCGGTTTGAGACCGGAAAGAGACAGGCCTAAATCCCTTGGAGACAGGAAGGGCACCTGGCGTATATTTGAAATATGCATATTCATTCAGTAAGTATACGGGAGCAGCCGAAAGAAGCTTCTTGTGCTATATCTATCAAATTATTTTACTTAATTATTTGCGTGTTATTGGCGACCTGTCCAGGGTGCACCCTGCCTCTCGCGCTGTGGTAACTCTGATGGACTATGACCACCTTTATTTTTTAACACTCCTGAACTTTCTCAGGCAAGCTTTCTTGTAGTTTCTTTAAGCAGTCATTAGGAATAGTTCTCTAGGCTTCTTGAAGGACATTCAAAGCTCACCCATAGATGCTGGCTTCCTTTTGTTTTGTTCTCTATCAAGATGACCCCCCAGTATTTCAGTAGTGTTGAGGTCTGAGCTCTTTGGAGGCCAATCAATGGCTGATAATTTTCCATTATTTGTTCTTGTGTCCAGATTTGGGATCATTTTCCAGCTGAAACAATGAAGCTACTGCCAATCAGACCAGATGGTATTGTATGGTTTGTTTTGCATTTATATTTCCAGCAATTCCAACAATTTTGAGAAGATCCCCAACACCATTGGTTGAAATGCATCTCTAAAACATGTTTTACAGATGGCTGTAAGGATGGCTCTGTTCTTCAGAGCCATCCTTACACAGACCCATTTTTGATGAGGATTCACTGGACAGTAGATGGAACCACTGAAGGGCCAAATGCATATCTCAGGTCCAGTGTCAGTTCTTTGCTGGGATTTTTCCCATTTCTTAAGGACATGACCTTTAGATAGTGTTCACCTTTTGTAAATAAATTTTAGTCTTTCCATTTCTTTGGTTTCCTAAAGACAGACTGTACACCATACTGAGATATGCCAAGTTTTTGGCTAATAGCTTTTTAGGAATCACCTTGCTGGTTCAAAAAATACAATTTTATGCCTGTCAAACTGTATTATCCTTGGTATCTTTTCATTGATTCGTTTAAACAAATGGAAACAGGTTACGTGCTCTTGTGACAGGCAGATAGTAACATAATGCCTAAAGATACAATTTAAAATTGGTTCCCTGTCAAGTTGTTATGTGTAGACACAATACCGGTTTATCCCGTGAGTTAGGTGTCTTTTTTAGGCTTGAATGATTCAGCTCATTGTTAAGTGGCATAATAAACAAAAACCATTCCTCTTAAAATAGTTAGGTACAAGGACTAGACTGAAAATGAGTGAAAAAGCAGACAATATATGCAAAGAAAACCTTTGAAAGACCCTCAGAAATCCTGAAGAAGATTCCTCAATAGCACTTTTAGAAATTAAGAAAAATTCTGGCTCCCTGGAAATGAAATATGAAGAAATGAAAGGTTACTTCAAGACTTTTGCATAGTACTGTAATTAGACTATTTATATGTAGATACAATTTTTGACACTACTGTTTGTTGCATGTCACTATAAATATGCTTTCAAATCTTTTTCTAGGTCAATGGAAGATTACCTTTGTGTCTTAGAACAGGATAATCAAGTATTTTGTTTACATTACTGCTTTGTGTGGGTATCTTTTTCTTTCTTTCTCTTTTTTTCTTTTTTAAAGAAGCATTTGTTCTGTTAATAAACAAGAGCGTGTGTCATAGGCAGTATACAAATTTTATTCAAATTTGAACAGTAATCAGTAGGATTTAACAAAGAGTTATTTATGTGAAAATTTCCATTGGACACAGTAGAAAAAGAGTATATATAGGAATATCACAGATTTAAAAAATATCTGCATAGCCAGAAAGGAGACCAACAGAACCCCACAGGAAATGTCCTTGGCTTATTAGCAAGGCTGCATACTGACGATATGATCTTTTTCATGCACTTTATCCATATTTTTGCTCAAACATTCAATGAGACAGCAGGAAAAGAGAATGATGCAAACAACCCAACTGCACCCACAGGTCATTGCATTCCTTGTCCGTGCAACACAGCAGATGTAACACAGATATCAAGTTCCCATTCATGGCAGCTGCATCATCTTTTTGTGTGGAGTTACTCAGTCTTAACCAGTAGTGCTTTGGGAAATCCCGACTGGAGAGCCCGCTCGAGGAACAACAGAAGGTGGCAGCAAAACACTGTTGAACAGATTCATAAAAGCAATATGTCTGTCGAGAATGACATGCGATTACCTGCTAATTTCTCAGCCTCTATAGCAGCATCAAAATGATCTAAAGGTCATCACGATGTAAACATTGTGGTATTGATTGTATTATGGGAAGCATCGATGCTGGTAGATTTTCAGTATGTGGCGAGAAACAACTGGCACGTTAATGTTCAACTGAGAAAGGTTTCACAGAAATACGTGCACAAAGAAACATACCTGTGGCCAGAAGTGTTGCAACAATGATTAATCTTATACTGTAAGATGTTATTTAACCCAGAAAAGTACCAGAAAGCAAAATAAACAATTGGGGTATTCTTTAAAGTAATAAATTATAAAGATATATACATATATTATCATTAAGAATATTTACAATTAGGTTTCAAGAAGCCAATTTCTTTTATTTTTTTTTGCTATACCTGCCACTGTGTTCACGGAAAAGCTTTGTAGTCTGCCTCCTATAGGCATCGGGGAGGCATAACCATACTGCTGCTCATTTATCATATTCAATAAGAACACAATGACAATATCTCCAGTGTAACATTGTCCTATAGCTTGCACTCATTTGTGAAATACTACTGCTGGTTAAAAATTGTCTTCATATCCATGAAGTTCAGAACTGAGCGGGGACATTCACCTGATTTTAATGCGAATGTTTGAAAGTAAATCTACAGATTAAAATGCATGCTGGTGATCCAATTGTGATCCAAAAGTGTACACAGATGTGGGATCTCACAAACAGTGGATTATCCTTTAAGAAGAACAGAACAGCATAACCTCTGTTTAGATAACACAAGCTTCATTGTAAGAAAAGTCCAGAGTATTAAAATACACTTTTACACAGTAGAAGAGAGTAAAAAAGAAATTTTTCATTGGCACAAAAATCCTCACAGAAGAATTCTTGTTTTCTCCATCCTGAGATGATCTTTAGTGATCAGTAGCCATTTATCTTTATAGATTAAGAAAAGTCACAATTAGCAAATAGAGATAGAGAGGGCCTCTTTTCTTCTTTGCGTTGAGCTGTATGTTGGTCACAGCAATAACTCAATTAGTCCAGCTGGTGAAAGAGACTTTCACATCACTTTCACATCACAAAATCTCACAGCAATCCAGAAACAAGCCTCAATGTTGCACAGGGGAAGTGTGGTGCTAAAAACCGAACTATTACCGTGGAAAATTTCCAGCTGATCCAGGTATAATAGCAAAAATTTTTTGAAAAATTAAAAAGATCGATAATATCTTAAAATTTAATGTTGGTACCACATAGGTGCTTCTTGAGCAGAAAAATGGAAGACGGCGTCTGAGCTTGTGTGTTTCGAAGGGGATCCCAAAGAAAATGTGGTGAAAAGAGACATCCTGCTGTAACCAACAAACTTGTAACCCAATGTTAATTCTCTGGACACCCACCCATGTTTGACTGATATGCTGTCTAGTAGGCCATGTTGCGTTATTGATGGTAATAATTATAAGATCAGTCAGGTGAAATAACACAGGAAGAACCCACGAGGAAGGCTTATTAGAACACCTTACAAACACATAAAAGGCAGACACACCTCTTCGCCTGTTTGGGGTGTTGAAAAATAATACCATACCTTGAAAGCAGTCTCTCGAACTGGACATGTTAGAGAAACTTTGGAAAGACTGGATTTTGCTGATTGGTTTGATGTCACTCAGAATCAGTGATTGCACCCAAATATGTATCAG
This sequence comes from Etia nguti, assembly GCA_015106755.1. Taxonomy (NCBI): domain Eukaryota; kingdom Metazoa; phylum Chordata; class Actinopteri; order Cichliformes; family Cichlidae; genus Etia; species Etia nguti. The sequence continues at coordinate 16,976 of VUQG01044986.1, read as the reverse complement.
TTCTTTGCCCCATTAGACAAAAAAACAAAACAAAACAAAAAAAACCCCCGACGCCCCACACACAATTATCCATGCACTTTAAAGACGATGCACATGCTCAGTTATGCACATCCATACTGTGTGCACAGATATGTTGCCAGCTTGGTTACAGGTTCTCTCCTGGCTGGTACTGAGGCTCTGTGGAGGTAAAGTAATCCTCCAGGAAGCCCTGCAGGTACTCGAAAGTTGGCCTCTCCTCGGGTTCCTTCCTCCAGCAGCTCAGCATCAGCTCATGAAGGGATTCAGGGCACTCTGCTGGACACGGCATCCTATAACCACGTTCCACCTGGTCTAACACCTCCCGGTTCACCATACCTGTTCGAGAAAATAAAGCGTTATGAAAGATATGCGGCTGGAAATCTATATCCATAGTTGGAGTAATAAGTTAGACATCTTTATGCTATACACAGAATATAGAATTATTAGGTAAGTGTGTATTCTGACCTTATTATTATTTTAATGCATATTTTACAATTATTTTCAATTGATTCAGTTACTTTTACTAAGTTATTAATAAAAATCCTAAGGGCTGGCATTATGGCAACACTGAAGACACATGTAATCCAAACTGGATTATGGAAATATAGGCCAAAATTTTTATTTAAATTTAAATAAATTTTAATTTTAATTTTAAATAATTTAACTTTTTCATATTTGTATGATCGTCACAGAGTATTTAGAGAAGTTAACCTGCTCTTATTATGGCTGTCTTGAAGGTACTTCAGGTCACTTCACTCAGTCAGAAACCCTTCTGAGTGCGTGCTAACTGATGCCCCCTGGTGGTTACATTTTTTATCTTTATTTTGAAGCGCTCAAACTCTACAGTCTTTCCCATTTATTATAAAAACACACACACACACACAAGACTATCAGAAACCCACTATTCTTTAATGCCACGATATTCCAGAACTGGAAGGCTGAAAGACGACCAAAAAACAATAAGATTGATACAATGAAGCATTTGGAGCAAGTCACAAAAAAAAATTAAAAACAAATATAAAATAAGAGTGACTCTGGATGGACGTGGTAGGTGGGCTAACTGACGCAGATGACCACTTTCAGAAATCTGGTTAGGGCTAGTACTATTAAGGATGAGCTAGTGGGAGTTTTCCATTCTGACTAGATAGTCAACAAAGGCCTCAGATATGACCCATAAATGACTTCAATCACATCATAAACAAATGCAGGCTTTCCCCATTCTTTAACAGCATTTTGAAGGCTGTGGCTGGTCCTTCAGCAAAAACTGACTATGAAGAGACCACGAAACTGACATACTTCATAAACAGAAGGACTCCTGAGAGTTACTAAAAAAGGATGACCTTTTTTAAAAAAAGGGGTTGTGAATATTTTTGAAAAGCCGGAAATGTTAAAGTTACCAAATTTAGGAAATGCACAGTCTGTGTAGACTCTGAGTCTTCCAGGTCACATGACCAATAGTGGGTTAATGATGATCTGTCCACCAGTTGTTTTAGATCTCAAGAAATAAACAAATGAGCTTTAGGATTGATTTTTTTAATTTGTTATCTAGTCTCTCATAGGGAAAAAATAAACATACCTTTCCTTTAAGCATTCAGTTTTGAGGTTCAAATTCCTTCAACCATAATAAAGCCTTAAACAAAATTATCTCTACTTGCCTGGGTATGGGACTCGGCCTTTAGTAGCCAGTTCAGTCAGTAGGATCCCAAATGACCATACATCTGATTTAATGGTAAAGCGGCCATACAGCGCAGCCTCAGGGGCCGTCCACTTGATGGGAAACTTGGCACCTGCGAGAGAACAAGTTTATCAGGAGGCCGAAATTAGATCATTGTAAACAGGCTGAAACAAAAAACCCAACTTGCAGAGCTTCCTGCTGTTCAACAGCTGTGAACATCACAAAAATCACTGATTCCTTACACAAAAGTGAAGGAACAAAATCCAAATAGTTATATGATGCCTTTGAAATACTCTATATTTTGCCTGGTGTTAGAAAAGGAGAAAGGCTACTGTGCCACATGGAAAAACAGCATGATAAAATAAATGCTGTCATTTTTACCCTTTTACCTTTACCTTGCCTGGCAGTATATTCGTTATCCTCTATGAGGCGAGCCAAACCAAAGTCAGCCACTTTGCAAACCAGGTTATCTCCCACCAGGATGTTAGCAGCTCTTAGATCACGGTGCACATAGTTCATCCTCTCGACATAAGCCATCCCCGAAGCAATCTAAAAGGGGCAAATCTCTGTTTTACAACAGACAAGTATCAAACAATCAAATAATAAAACATGTGATATTATTTGCACTGACCTGTGCGGCCATGTCCACCAGCTGGGGAAGGCGAAGCATCTTACCCATGTCCCCTTTCAGAAAGTCCAGTAGGCTACCTGTTAGTAGGGATGCATAGTGCAGATTAGAATAAGTTAATCACCACTGAGCCTATGTAATTCCTGAAATTCATTTTAAATTTTGAAAAAAATGTATGCATGAATGATGGTGTATTTATAAATAAATTCACTGTCTAGAACTTTCTTTTTTCCCCAGGCAGTAAACACATCATATTTGAACTCCATTTTGACTGTTTCTGCTTAATCACTTCGCCTTTTTTAAAACAGGTGTCCATCTTTTAATTAGACTTAGAAATATGATTCTGCTGAGTCATAATCAAATAATATTTTAAGTAATACACATTGTTATTATTATTTACATTTACAAATAAAGAATGTACTTTGAAAATATTTAAATGTGACAGAGTGGGCACCCCATGCTGACCTTGGCCCATGTACTCTGTGACGATGTAAATCGGCTCCTCAGACACCACAGCGTAAAGCTGAACCAGCTTTTCATGTCTCAGTTTCTTCATGACCTGAGCCTCCTGCAGGAAGGCCTCCGGGGACATGGTGCCGGGCTTCAGGGTCTTGATCGCCACCTGCGTTGTACCGTTCCATGTTCCTGATTAAAAACAAATGTTATTAGTATAACATTAGTATTGATTGTTAGAACTTAAACAATTCAACTCCAGGTTTCCCCCATTAAAACTGAACTCATTTAACCTTTATAATAATTTTCTCATTATCATGTCCTCTGGACAGTCTTGTATATGGTTGCTTTTTTTAAATGTCGCTCCATGGCCATCCTTTTCTGACAACAAAACATTTCTGCTTAAAAACTAATTACTAGTAGTTTCCAGCTATGAATGGGATATAGGTTTTTCCATTTAAGATTCCATTATTTCTAAGCTCAAAGACAGCACAAAAGTCAGAGCTCAAGCAAATGGAAGACTACTTTTTTTTTCACTATGAATTTGCCCCAAAGGGAAAGACAAATGATTGCTGATTTCTACTGTTATGCCTTAAGACATTTGCGGGAGGACAGTCAGCAGGTATGATCTGAACATACCTGGGTGTGCCTTCGTGCCGTTGTGCACTGAAAACACAAGAGCTTTGTGGTCGCACCAACACCAACCTCCATTACACTTAATTTGCCTCCCTGTCAGTTCATCCACTTTCCCAAAATGAAAATCTAACTGACAGGTCATTGTTTTCATACACTGGGGAAGATTCATTGCACACTGTGGTGGAAAAAATGCAAAGCGACAGAAACGAACATCTACCGAACAACTTGAAAAAAAGCAGCCACACTGAAAGTGTTCCAGAATTTTGAAGGGCATATTGGCCAAATTTCTATAACGTTTGTCATTTTATTTTCACTGACCTCATCTTCTTTGCACATCAACAGTGATCATACAATAAAATTCTAATCAGAGTCGGCTATCAGTTACAACAGTAATAGTTATAGCTGTGCAATTTTCCAGTCATGCAGGGCTAAAATATTTTATGCACTTTGGTCTTACAATAGCTGTGGCCGGAGAAAATAACTGAGGATCCATTCAAGGAATAAAGCATGACTTACCCATCCAGACTTCTCCGAAGCAGCCCTGTCCAAGCTTTATGTCAAGACGGAGAGACTCTCTCGGGATCTCCCAGGCGTCCTTTGCTAAGCCCTGAGTCTGAGGCTTCAGTACAGGACATATGTCCGTTAGGCTGTGACACAAACCATCAGCATGCTCTGGGGAAAGAAGATGGTGAGGCTGATCAGTGGTAAAGCAGATAATGGGCAGGGAACACAGGAAAGGTTTAACTAAAAGAATAAGTGAATGAATATTAGAGCCGCTTTACTCATTTGTGTAATTACTAATGACTCTGTTAGGGAGGGGAAGCTAAAAAGCATTTTATCTACACTGAACTCACTGCGGTAATGATTGACAAGCTGCTGTAGGGAGTTGAACTGGGTGCGTGATGTGATGTAGAAGCCTCCACTGTCCAGCTTCCTGATCTTGTAGTGCTTCACATTTAACCCTTTTGTGTTGTCATAATCCAATACAGACAGACAGTAGGCACCTGGGGGAAAATGATGACAAATTAACACAAAGTATCAAAGTAGAAGCATTGATAGCATTGATTGATTGAATGATGTTAAATCTGTGGGTTGTTTTTAAATCACCTGGTGGAAAGTAACAGAACGTTTGACAGTCAGAATGAAGAGTAATTTCATTCAATTTTTGTGGGTAGTGTGTTCATTGCAACACCAGAGGGCAGTGCTGGTCAACCAAGAACCAGTCTGAATCACAGATTGGCCCAAGGCAATGCCTAGCCTTTCTCTTTATGTTTGAACTGGGCAATATGGCCTGTGGTTGTACAGCCTCAGCTCCACAATGACCTAATTCTGTCTCGCTCACTCACCCAGTATTTCGCCTCTGCTGCTGCTCACCCACCTACTCCCCTTCTGCCTATCTCTCCCTAGCTTCAATCTTTTCTCAGTCTATCCAGATTCCATATATCTGCTCCATAACAGTAATCCTGTAATGTACCAGTGTGTACACACGACATACACACACAACTGACGGAGCCCGAAGAGACTATTTTACTGCTGCAGCAGCAGCAGCAGCATCAGAGTAGCTGCCTATCAGAACCATCTCTCTAGACTGAGTCCCACAGGCATCACATCCAACCTTTTCTCATCTGCCTGATTTGTTTCTCTTCTGTACCCACGTTGCCACATGACTGACACGGCACAGCGGGGAGCACAGTGAGCAGCAGGGAAGCTTGCCTTACTGTAGAAAGAATTTGCTTTCTTCTCCTTGGTGCCTTTTTAGTCTGATATGTCACATAATAGAAAATTCATTTTGAAATCTGAACATTTTACAAGTTCATGGAAAGATACACGAAGAGGTGTAAAAATAACTGCACACTGTGTTTCTGGGATTTAAAAAAAAGTTCCCTGGGTAGACTGGTTTAAAAAATTAAAATCTACATGCCCAGGCCCTAAAAGTTTTACATTTACAATTTTACTTTCTCATACTCTGTCATAAAGGAAAACTTCTGAGAAACCCGAGGGCTGGTGTTTGAAGGACATCAGAAGTCACTGATTCAGGAGTAGTTTTGTTCAATAGGGATGAGTGTGGTTTGAAAAAAAACAGAAAAACAATGACAGATCCCAAAAAACGCAGGCAAGCTTTTAATTGTTTATCCTTGTCTTAACACAAAGTACATATACACAGCTTGCATGCCTGAAACACCACAACTAAAAACAGGAAAAACTGCACTGTAAACTAACAGATGTTGATGGTGTTTCCACCTACAATAGAGTTCCAGTCAGAAACTCTCCTACAACAAATTAAATATTAATATTACATGCATCTTTGTTTTTTTTCCAATTCAGTACCCTTTTATTCACAATATATTAAAAAAACAAAACAATCCGACACTGATGTATATCTACATGCAAATCATATCCCTGCCTCACTGTGTGTTGTATGCCATCTTTAAAACTTGTGTTGTGGGTGAGTTAGTGGGAAGATCAGCTAAATCAGTAGGATAACACATGATCTCTTGATTCTTGCTTGTGGTGAATTAACTTTTATAAGTTTCTTACAATTTCCACAAGCAATAATGTTTTTTGTTTGTTCAAAGTTTTTTAACGGATTAAGGGATCAGTTTGTACACAAACTACGCTTTAGAAAATCTAAAAAGGATATCTAGGTGAGGTTTAAATACGATGGAGGGCAAGTAAGAAAAGTAATGTTGTAGATGCTGGCACAACTTTCATTTTTAGAGCTACTTTACAACCAATACTAGATATATTTAACGAACAGTCTGATGAGCAATGCCAAAATAGTAGTTACAGGGAGTTTCTGATTAGAGAACAAATTAACTAAGTCATTCAGATACTTCACCGTATTCCAGTTTCAACTGTGATTCAACTTACCCTTGGTGGTTTCACTCTCTCGCACCAGGAAAGTCCCTCTCCTGTTCTCTAAACTCAGCAGCAGCCTCTCAGAATCGCGGCGTGTGATTTTGCCAAAGTACCACCTGGTCGAGGTCAAGACACAACACATGGGACACAAGGGAGCAGATTGGTGAGGGGAAGGAGATATGAGTGGGAGAAAGAGAGGGAGTGGGAAATCGAGGCTGAACTCGCTTATAGTCTCAGAAGGTTTAGGTTATTCCAGATGCAGTGCATACTAGTGCCTACAGTGCAACAGCTGCTTACCTGGACTCTAGAGCCAGTTTGAGATGACTGATGGAGAAAGAGGCAAAGGTGAGAAACGAAGATGTTACAAAAAGTTAGTTTGTGAGTTTTATTGTAAGCAAGCAGGTTGGCATGAGAGGTTTAGCAGAGAAAGTGGTTACTGAACTACAGCGAGTTAAATGGATAGTTTAAGATTTCGGTGTACTGACTTTCATCCCAGCACCAAGCCCAAGTTCAAGCCAATATTACATTACAACACTCACTTAGTTTAGATTACCTTAAAGACTGGTAACAGAGGAAAATACAGTCAAAAGGTAATAAAGTTCACTTGCCAGCAAGCCCAATTTTTTATGCTCTTTCTAGTCCTTTTGCTAAGTCATTACTACTTTCGTAGCCTCATAGTGAGCTTTAAATGGGATCTGTGAGACTCATTTCCAGCATTCTTGGACTTGGCTATCTTTGCATGATTCACAGATCAAAATAAGAAGGTCATGTCCTTCAATTCCTGCAGTGTTTTAAATCTGGCCCTGAATGGCTGCCCCTTACAAACTGAAGGGCTGAACAGCGGGTGAGTGGTGCTTCTGCCCTCACAGCCAGAGCTGTGTGCCTGAGATGACCATATAATGGACGTCCACCTTTATACAGAGCACAGAGTATAAGAGACTGTCTGAAATCAAGTATTTAGAAGCCTAAGCTTTTGGCTGAAGTATTATTTTTTCCACATACACTGACCTCATTACTTCAAACTTGAGGCATAATGTGTAGCAGTAGTCCCTTTTAAATGGTTAGGTTTATGTATTTCACTACTTTTAGTGAGAACCTGGCTAGCTGTTGTGAACTCGCTGTAGCTTTGGTGCTAATTTTATATAGCTATCAGCAAAAAAAAGAAATAAAATTACTTCCCAAAATGTAAAACTATTCCTTTAAGATCAAATTTCTAATTCACAATAAAAGTAAATAAGACTGAAAGCCCCAAAGAATACAAAGTTTGAGGGTTAATGTTTCCATGTGCTTGGTGAAAGACAGATAAGTGTCACATTGAGAGAGAGAGAGAGAGAGAGAGAGAGAGAGAGAGAGAGAGAGAAAAAAAAATAAAGGGGTTTACTCTTCTGCTTGGATGGAGTCAGATGGAGCCACATAATTGCTGGGGATATAACCGCTCTCTCCGGTGGTCAGGGAGCGCGCCAGCCACCAGTCCCCTTCTCTGCACAGACGAAATGATAACACACAGCTTTACCAAGGCTCATCACAAGTCCAAAACACAAATGTGAATTTTAGGGCTGTTTATCAAGTGTCTCAGACCATAAATGAAAGGATAGAGTTTGTTTTGTAATTTTAGTAACTGCTGCAATAGCTGTAGTATTTCAGCTCTTGGCTCTTGGAGAAGCTTGATGAATGTCAGCCCAGGTTCTTTTGCTGTTATGCAATTACTAGGGTTGGGAATGGCTGTAGCTAACAAAATAATAATATCATAATTTACTGTGCACAACAGCAACACGATCTACGCGTCTACAATACATCCTGATATCTGTAAGTGAGGAAAAGATATCCCTGAAATAACAAAATGCAGCAATTATGTGCACCATTGTGGTGTCAGTGTGGGTATGTATTATCATCCTTATTCAATTAATATTATTATATAATAACGTGTCGGTTCAGTTAATTAGTTCTCCGATTTGCTTTCCCCCGGCTAGTTTCCCCTCTGAGAGTTTCTTCTCCATCAACACATGTTAGTTAACTTCTGTTCCCTTCACCCTCTTTCATTTGATATGATCCACAATTAGTTGTGGTAAATGAAGCAGTGATTCTGGTAAGCCAAACTGACAAAGGGACTTCATCTAGACCATGTGCATGCTTTAATAAAAATGCTGATGTTTACTGTCAGTGTGCTCATGACATATCACAACAGGGGATGATATTCATATTATTCCCATCCCTAGTAATTATAGAAACATATGGATATGGCAAAAGGCAGGCTGATGGTGCATGAAGGCTACACTTTACGAGGGGCTGAGCTGCTGAAGCTTTGCAGCACTATATTCACAAATCGAATTTTAAAGCAATATGTTTATTTGCTTTGATTATTTTCCTCCCATTGATAGTGCTGCAAGGCTTTCGACCAACTGCTACGGGGCAAGGGCAGAGGCATCAGTTTCACAATGCACAACTACACATATGCTCCATGTGATACAAAGAACACAGGCTCACAAATGGTTGATTTAAACACAGTTGTAGAGAAGCTTAACAAACCTGCAGTTCACCTTCCTCCTATCAAAATGTGATGGTTTGTGAAGGAGAAGTGGGAACGAGAGATGAAATGGTGAAAAAGAAGGGTGTAGGAGAAATACAGAGAGCATATTATGAGCAGTGGCAGAATAGCAAAGTACGCAGAACAAACAGACTTCAGCATAGCACACATGATAAAGCTTTGAACCTAAACTACTTGAACTACTGTGTATTGAATGAGGCACAGTAATGAGGCCAGGGAGAGAAAAAAAAAAGCAGAGGGCAGAATATGATCTTGACAAAAGCCCGTTGGCTCACTATGCATAGCTTTACTAATCCAGTGAACCTGAAAAAACAGAAAACTAGGACAAGCCTATCTGACACTTACATTAACAAGTCTTAGACTTGGTTCGAGGATTCTTCGTATCCTTGACCCATTAATGAGCCAGGTCTTTGGCTTAGCGGGTCAATGATAATCCACTATTGTTCCAAACTGCCTTCTTGGTCAGTAATTTGTCAGTCGGCAGGCAGCACTGGGGGTGAATGACTACACTATATAGTTCACTGCATATCTATTGAGTCAAAGAGCAAGCCTGTACTTTTAAAAAAAAACAGTATAGGCTTAAACAGCTAGGACCTCATTATTTAAGTAGATCTCACATTAAGTCTACTTGTTAGGAATAACCAATTAAAATAGCTATATCCTTACTTAGGTGGACTGAGCAGTGAGATGAATCAGGCAAAATTCATGTGGAAATGTCTCACTTGACTGTAATGACAGAAGTCTTCAGTAGACAAGTGAAATCAATTTTGAGTGCACAGCAGCCAGACAGTGAGCAATAACTTATGCCCTTTCACTGTACAGCTTCGGCTATTCTCCAGTTTACCAAGGTGCAAAAGATGACAGAGGAGAAGGAGTGTGAATGTTTTCCTTACGTATTGTTTACTATCTGGAGCCGTTCACCCTTCCTAAAAGACAGATCTGTGGCTGTTCGAGATTCATAATCATATAATGCCACGAAGGTTGTCACGCCTCCTGTAAGAAGATAAAGTGTGGGTTTTGACAAAGTGGAGCATACAGAGTGTACAGTTTAAATAACCAGTACAACACGGTGGTAATTGCAAAACTGAAAGCTCTCAGCTAAGGTTCTCACCTGCTCGTGTTATGCAGTTTGAAGAGGTGACACTGTTATTGTCCACTCCTCCAAAGAGCGCTAGCTCTGCATTATTAGCCATTGACTGATTCCCACTGAGACCTGCATCCACAGTAGGGCTGCGGTTTGGTGTTAAGGACTGTTGAGTAGAGTTGAGGTGGTGGCCGCCAGCCCCTCCACCCGAGCTGAGGTTGCCATCGAGGCTGCGTGTTCGCTGGCCTACATCCTTGGACTTGCTCTTGGATCCCCCCATAGCCAAAGCCTGTTGTGCATTCAAAGACAGAGAAAACTCTGTGAGACAGCAGATTAAGAATAAACTTAATTCAAATTGAATTTCCAGGCACTGTAATAGAAAAATTACACTATAATTTGGCATCAAATGGACTTGCTTTCTTATGTAATTTTCTTATAATACATTCTCTGGAAAAATTCCTCTGACTGCCACAAAGCCAGATGTAGAAACCAGAGATGGACCGGAGACTACTATTAAACCCACGGAGACACGGTGTCACACAGACCACATGAAGCAAAACATCTCCAGCAGACGTTGGAGCAGCTGCCACTCTTCGGTTTCAACACAGACACGAGATCCACTTTACCCCACTCCCACCAGCAGCATGAACACAGACAGCAGTTATGTCATGCATGCAAGCATGAACATGTGTCAGAAACAGAATAATTCCAGAGAAAGGTTGAAGCATTTTGAGGTGGCATTCCCATTGCCTCTATTCCCCAAAACTTGTTCGCGTTCATGTCTTGTTGAGGGGGAATGAAAAAGCCCTTCATATCAACAGGAGTGCTGAGTAAGTAAACGAACAACAGAAGATTGGTAAACATCAATTATGGTAATAATTTAGAGCCATTACGTGAGTGTGGCTAAAGTAATGCCCACATTCAGGAGTTTTAGCATTTAAATGTGAGGATTTACAGCATTGAGTCACTGGAAATTCGGCTGCAGACTAATGAGTGGGCAAGTTTGAGCACTGACAGTTGTGATGAGTATTTTTCACTACCTTTAAAAAAAAATTTTAAAAAAATAAACACAAAAAACACAAATAATTTTCTTTTAACTGAAACAAGCTATAGAAACATTATTCCCCATAATATTTTTGCATTGAATGTGTTAGTAAGTCCACTATACAGTTATCTCTCAGGCTGCTAAATACTCTGTTCACCAGCGTTCTTCTCACTCTGGTTAATCAAAGCATATTTGCTTTCAGCGGCGTCCTGCTGTTTTCAAAAACAAGACCTGTGGGCATGTCAGAGTTGTAAAAGCTGTTACCAGGAAAAACAAAAACAAATCAACAATAGAGCTGACTCAGATGATAATTTTCTGATTGACTGATTCTTTAATTTAAAACCCGCCCACACACAAAGTGCACACACAAATCATTTTTAGTTGCAAACCTATTTTGTACACCACAACAGTGTTTATCCTAACCCAGTATGGCCCTGTGAGGTGTAGCTATGCATGTAAGTCTGCATATACTAAATGCAATGACATATCACAACAGGAGATGATATCGCTATTTAGCAAGTCGGATAATCTGACCACTTGACAAAGTAAAATCTCCATTATGTTCAAGAAAACTGAACAATTACCAAAACAAACAAACAAATAAGTAAATAAATAATACTGTTATTACAGTGCAGGTGATCGTCCTCTGGCCCTCGGACTGCGTTGGGGGGGCCACCGTGCTGCGCAGGCTAATTTAAACAACACAGAAATGGATAACTAAGTCGGAACAGCCAGCCACCAGTTATAACCGAGAAATTTGATTGCTGCTTAGTTTTCATTTATGAAGCTCCCCCACCTGAGGAGGTTCATGAACTCTAACCACGGCTTAGTGCAGGGGAATCCTTACACTAAGCCCAGAATAATCTAAGGACTGCTATCATGGATAGACATAGCCACAGGAGATCTGCTAAGAAATGTTAATTAAGAAAAGACACTAAGGTGGGATGGCTTGGAAACACTTCTGATAAGCAGATAAGGGTAAAAGTGCATTTGGATAGTGTCAAGTTATTTGGCCTGCCCGACCTTTTCTTATTTAGGTGGCTGTGAATCTGCTCATGTCAGCCAATACACAGCCTACTGTTGTTAACAAGCGAATGCAAAAACAAAGCCAGCTACAAAACATTGGATAGCAGCCACTCAAAGTTATGAATGTATGACATATGGTGGAAAATATCTTACTATAAAAGGACTCAGTTCCCCATGCAAGATAAGGAAATGAAGCTGCAAAGCTGGTTCTTGTCTCTTATTTTGCCCGTCTGCAAGGAGAGGAGAAGCAGAGGTGACAAAAGGAGATATGGAAGTTATTTCTGTGTTTGTAGTTTGTATACAGTTTAGAAGATGCCTCTGACCATATGTGCAAGTGCACATATGAGCTCATCCAGGGACGAATTAATACAAATAAATATGTAAAAGCATTATAAGGAGAAAAAAATGAAAGGGAGGGAAACATAACATGGGGTTGATTTTTTTTTTTTTGGGGGGGGGGGGGATGGTGTA